>JAECMU010230311.1:0-12781 GCA_016106625.1 Dracogyra subfuscus | reverse complement strand
ATGAAAATTACTAATAAAAACAAATGAAGAAAACATTGCAGGGTCTTAAAAAGTAGGTGTTACCGAAAGCATTTTGTCACAGAATGAAAGGGAACAGGTCTACAGATAGCATTAGAATCCATAATTTCTTGAAGGTTTTCATCCTTGCAACACCATATCTCCAGGACTAGATTGTTGTCTTGTATTAGAACTGTTTTGACACATTAAATTTTAAAACATAAATTGTATTTGTTTGTTCTTCAGGTTTCATTCCCAGTATGGTGTTAGGGCACAGACTGCTTTACCCTTTGCCATGAACAGTGAATTTTCTCGAGTCATAGCATCACAGATGGTGAGCGGATCATTTATACCTAGATGTTGCCAGATGTTGTAAATGATACCAAAAATGACACATGTACTTGTTATTGATCTTATTTGTTGTTCTATTGTGAATAAAACCCAGTTTTAAAAAGTTTCATGTTTTAAAACACTGGACTGGGATCTTTCTAAGTGGCAGACTGTTCCATTGACTGCATTCAGCTGGAAAGTGATTGCTAGACTGGTTCATGTGATTCACATTAAACGAAATGACTACGTTGGAAACCAGTCGTATAGTTTTTTAACATAGCATTACTTGCTGTTGTTGAACACATGCCTGGTGTATGATGAGTTATTGAATTATTTCCATCAGTGGATCCATTGTGTGTGTCCCCCATAATATTTGCTATTGTATCTGGATAAACATGTGTTTAAAAGACAGCTTGCTGTTATTTAGCAAGAGTAGCCTATGTTGTACCAGTGGGTATCCCTTCTCAATCTCTATATCAGTTTCAGTATGCAAGACACATTGTGTCTCAGCCCCTACCCACCTTCCACCTTCCCCCATGATATATTTGCTATCATATCTGGATGGAAATGTATTTAAAAGACAGCTTGCTGTTATTTAGCAAGAGTAGCCTATGTTGTAGCAGTGTGAATCCCTGCTCAGTCTCTAGATCAGTATCTATATGTAAAACACCTATAGTTCATCCCATCTTTCTGTTAAAATGTTTTTTTGTAAATAATTTCAGTTTGGTCTGACGTAAAACGAAAAGTATAACGGTGTTTTGGAAATAACAAAGAAATAGGATTTGTGTGTGCAATTTATAAATCTGTCAGCTTGGAAATAAAGAACATGTAGTAAATTACATAGTATGAAAAAAAATTGCAATACCTGTGGGACAGACTATATTTGCTGTAGTTTAAAATGTGCTGAGGTTTCATTAAACAAACTTTCCATTTCGTTCCATTCTGTTCATAGCCAGCTATTTTGGTAATGCTTTCTCATAATATTTTTCAGAGATACTTCACGGAGGAGAAACCTGACCAGCTGAGCAAGGTTGAGGACCAGGTTGACGAACTAAAAGGAATTATGGTGAAGAATATTGGTGAGTGACCAACATAAACATGTTACTAGAAACTGACACAGGGATTAGGTTTACCCTTATATTTTTTTGTTCCAAATGTTATGTACCTGTTGACGGGAAGAATAGTAGGTAATGAGTCATTTGTTTCCAATACATACCTACTTACAAAATATAGTTTTATGATCTGACGAGAAGATCCAGTGGGCAAATTGCAATTTTTTCAACACAGTTAAGAAAGAAATGTTTTATTTAACGATGCACTCAACACATTTTATTTACGGTTATATGGAGTCAGACATATGGTTATGGACCATGCAGATTTAGAGGGAACCTGCTTTTGCTACTTCATGAGCTAGTCTTTCTGATTAGCAGCAAGGGATCTTTGATTTGCGCTTCCCACAGGCAGGATAGCACAAACCATGGCCTTTGTTGAACCAGTTATGGATCACTGGTCGGTGCAAGTGGTTTCCACCTACCCATTGAGCCTTGCGGAGCACTCGCTCAGGGTTTGGAGTCGGTATCTGGATTAAAAATCCCATGCCTCGACTGGGATCCGAACCCAGTACCTACCAGACTGATGGCCTAACCACAACGCCACCGAAGCTGGTAACAAAGTTTAGAGTCACACCTTTAAAAAAGGTCACACACATGCATTACCATGATGTTAAAATCTTAAAGGACCACCAACACATACTGACACTTTAACAAATGAAAACTGCGTAATTATAAAATTAATAAAAAACCATGATTATTCCTGCTAACTGGTGGCAGCTATTTTGTTTAATTTTTGTGATGTCCGGTGGTGTAGTTTGGGGCGAAGTGACCTCAGCTCCGTCAAACTTTTCTCTATTATGCACTAATTTACAACAAAGCCCTTCACTTTAATCAACCTGACTTGTAAAACAACATAAATTTCTTGATAGTATAATGAACTATTTAGCTAAATATATTTCAATTTGCATCAATATAACAAAATGGAGTTATAGTGTTTTCTTCTTTTTAAAAATTCTAATTGTTAGGCCTATTGGTAGGATACGTTCAAGCAAAAACTACCACTCAAATACCCAAGTGATCATTTTCTTTTCTTTCTTGCTATGTAATTGGTCCACTTTGTGATTTTAGATGGGAAAGTATACTTAATCAAGGGTTTTACAGAATTACAGTAATAAAGGGGGACCCCTGGTAAAGTTCATTATAATTTGAGATTATCCACAATACCCTGTGATCTTAATAAAAGAGGCCCGTCTTTTTAGTGTGTCAAGACAACAACATAAATGACTTACATGTACTTCATAGTATAAAAAACTATTTAACTAAATATATTTCAATTTGCATCAATGTAACGAAATGGAGTTATAGTATTTTTTCTTTTAAAACATTCAAAGAAAAAATGCATATTATTAGGCCTATTGGATACATTCGAGCAAAAACGACCACACACAATACCCAAGTGATGATTTTCTTTTCTTTGGGACGACGTAATTGGTCAGTTTTGTCGTCCGGGTATGCATCTTTCCAACATATAAAGCTCTTGTTTGAGTTTACTCTACCTTTATTAATGTCTTGACTAATGTTTCATAAGCATGAAGTCAAGATTTCACATGGGTTGAATGGCAAGACATTTTCTCAGTTCTAAAGTAACAAATGGTACTGTTTTTTGGCTAGCTCAAATGTAAAATGATGTAAAATATAATGTTTAATATATTTTTATTTGTAGATCAAATAGCAGACCGAGGCGAGAGATTAGAGCTTTTGGTGGACAAAACAGATGACCTGCAATCAAATGTTAGTGAAATGTATTTCTTTAAATGCAGATTCCTTTTTCTCAGTTTATTACTTTGTGAATTTGATTTATTTCTTAAATCTACTGTTGAGAGTTCAATTTCTTATTGAATAAATAAATAAATTATTTATCATAAGATTCCACTTGATAGCACAACTGAACACACATATCTCTTGGTACATGCATGTATGTATGAATACACACACACAGGCTCGTAGTCAGGATTTTTAGGGGGTTGGAGATCATTTAGGCTTATGGTGAGGCACAAAGTGCCTCACAAAAGTGGGCAAAGCACCTGATTTGCTTAGGCGGGGTCAGATGTCAGCTACAGGCCTGACACAAACACACAACAGATAACATACATTTATATGTTTTGCAGTATTTATTAACTGTACTATGCTTATTTTGAAACACACTGAAATATAATTTTTATTTCAGGCTGTTTCTTTCAAGAAGACAAGCCGTAGTCTTGCCAGGTCTCTGTGGTGGAAAAACATCAAACTAACTGTGATAATAGTTGTAGTGTTAATAGTAAGTATCTCTGTCTCTGTGGTGGATAAATATCAAACTACATGTAACTGTGATAATAGTTGTAGTGTTAATAGTAAGTATCTCTGTCTCTGTGGCCGGCCTCGGTGTCTTCATGGTTAGGCCATCGGTCTACAGGCTGGTAGGTACTGGGTCCGGATCCCAGTCGAGGCATGGAATTTTTAATCCAGATATCGACTCCAAACCCTGAGTGAGTGCTCCGCAAGGCTCAATGGGTAGGTGTAAACCACTTGCACCGACCAGTGATCCATAACTGGTTCAACAAAGGCCATGGTTTGTGCTATCCTGCCTGTGGGAAGGGCAAATAAAAGATCCCTTGCTGTTAATTGGAAAGAGTAGTCCATGAAGTGGCGACAGCGGGTTTCCTCTAAAAATCTGTGTGGTCCTTAACCATGTCTGACTCCATATAACCGTACATATAATGTGTTGGGTGCATCGTTAAATAAAACATTTTTTTCTTTCTTTCTTTCTCCGTCTCTGTGGTTGAAAAACATCTAACTAATTGTGATAATAGTTGTAGTGTTAATAGTAAGTACTCCAGACTCTGAGCAAACTAATACCATACCAGTCAGTGTGAGGTGTTTTATCAAGTCAAATTACTATTTTAATGAGACATACATGTATGTAACCAAAGAGTTTAACAAATTACTATTTTAATGAGACATACATGTATGTAACCAAAGAGTTTAACAAATGACTATTTTAATGAGACATACATGTATGTAACCAAAGAGTTTAACAAATAATAAACTATGGGATGCTGTTTAATGTTATGATCACTTGGTTCATCAGATCAAACAACCTCGTCAAATCCATGGGTTTTTTACCCATCTCAACACACCCCAAAACTGATATATCAAAGGCTGGTATGTACTGTCCTGTCTGTTGGAAAGTGCACCTAATGTTCTGTTGCTGCTGATGAAAAATTATAGTAGGTTTTCTCTGAAGACAGCATGTTGGAATTACCAAATGTTTGACTTTCAATAGCCGATAAGTAATTAATCAGTATGCTCTTTTCGTGGTACACAAAACAAACAATATTTTTTGTACAAGTACAAACCTGTCTTTGAGTTTCCCCGTCAGCTAACCACTGGGGTTTTTCCTCGACATAATCATATGTCCGACGCCGATATAACCGTACTTGTAATGTGTTGAGTGCGTCGTTAAAAAAACACAAAAAAAACAAATCAAACTGTCTTGAGTTATTTGCTCAAAAATGTATTTCATCAATTACTAAGCATTAACCAGTTCTGGAAACACAGACAGCTTAGGACACGGTCAACCAACATTTTGTTTTCAAACTCTTGAAATGCAATATTTCTAGTTCATTGAAAATTGATGAACAACTACTGTTTCATGTTTTGAAATTGTGTTGCAATGTTTGAAAATTTGCCTTAGCTGAATACTGAACAAAATTTTCCTTGAATGTACATTTACACCTGATGTTTACCTTTATCTATTCATACCTGCATATAAGCATAAAAATTTAAAATGTACACCTGATATTTACCTTTACCAACAGGTGATCATCTACTTCATTGTGTCGGCAGCTTGTGGGGGACTCAACTGGCCTAGCTGCACCTGATGCTCTTGGATAATGTATTGGGATCCTGGCTTCCAAACTACCATCATCTGGTCTTTTTACTAAATAGGGTTGCATGGTATTGGACAACATTCAGCAAAATACAGAACACCTCACACATGTAAAAGAAATCCACGTTTTATCCTGTGAACTAACGTTGTTCATTATTGCAGTGGATTCACAAGTTTTCATCATCTGCATGTAGCATGTAGCAGAAGTCAGCATTTGTTAAGAGAACGTTATTACACATGGGCTTGGATCAGGCATCAAAATAAGTCGAGAACAGTCATTCAGATTACACAGAGGTTACCACATGTCGTGAAAGTTGACAATGTTACTTCATTCTTCACAAAACATTTTGAATTAAAATGCAACCTAAATTTTTATCGGATGTGTGCTGTTTAAAGATAAATTACACACATAAGTATTTGTACAATGAGAACGGTGATATGAATGAATAAAGTATCTGTGTGTTTTTGAAGAAATGATAATGGAAATTGTAAATAGCATAAATGTGTTGTAACATACATGTATAGGTTACCAGGCCTGTAATGTATAGTAACTTGTACATTGGTTACCAGGCACTAAGCTTATTTCGATGCCTGTTAACTGTGGTTGGAATTTACTTCTTAATTTTAAGCTGATATGATGTATTATCCCGCCTTCATGTAAAATACTCGAATCCCATTGGCTGGTTACACTAAGACAAATCCCTTATACCCCGCGTAAGAGAATTCCAGGCAGGGTAAAAATGACTATTGTTTTTTCATGTACCCCGCCTGTCGTTTTCAGTAATTTACTATCACCTGTAATAATGCTGGGACAACAAACACTATTCAAAACAATCACAGCAATAAAATGTAATGTTTAACAAATATTTTTCAATATTTGTGTTCTTTATTTATTATTTTGATGGAACTATTTTGTCTCGCTATCAAGTACTTTCTTTTGCGTCCGCGTGAATGGACGGTTTTTCGTAAGTTATGCTATAGTTTGGAGTTATTTTATTATAGTGTATTGGTTAATTAATTAACATGTCGGCAAGATAAATTTGTTGTAGAAGCGTCACTCGGGGTGAATGGATTTTTATGTACCCTCTGGTTTCTCTTTTCACCCCTCGCCTTCAGCTCGGGGTAAAAGAGCTCCCAGAGGATACATAAAAATCCATTCACCCCTCGTGACGCTTCTACAACTTATATTATCATCATCCATCAACAACATGTAATGTAATAAATGTGCCAGTTTTCGATGACTGTCATGGAACTTGATACTATCTTGGATATCTGCAGAATATCTTTAATTAGATTTTTACAGCGACAAACTGCAGCCAGCACCTTGCAGAATGGCATTAGCAGTTGAGATGTTAAGTAGATTATCATAGCATCAACCTGCAGCTGGCACCATTTAGAATGACATTAGCAGTTGAGATGTTAAGTAGATTATCATAGCATCAACCAGCAGCTGGCACCATTTAGAATGACATTAGCAGTTGAGATGTTTAAGTAGATTATCATAGCATAGCATAGCAGCTGGCACCAGTATAAAGAATGCATCATTTCAAACACAATAAACAAATCTTGCATCACGCTTAATTTTCCAGTTATTTGTAGGTCAGGGGCTTAATTCACTAGACTCTGTCAAACAACAAACATTCTCTGTGCAAGTCTTTTAGCATTGCATGGTGAATTAGGATCCTGGTCCGTTTAGAACAATGAGATAGAGTTCAAAATAAACCAACAAGAAAAGCAGCTGAAGTGACAAACCCTAGTTTCTAAAAATGCACGTTTGTCTGAGAAGTAATGTTATTAAAAAATATATATTTTAAGACACTTTCCCTGTTTAAACGTCACAGATTTTCGCTTTTATCTGAAATAATCTTATTCAAATGTATTTGGCAGATTTGTAGATTAACTAAACTCTGTGTCCATTTGCACAAGTTGAAACTAGGGTCTGCTCCTTTAATATAAAATTAATGTAACAGGTAAAAATTGACCTCCACTTAGGGGATTCAAACCACAGACTCGCAGTACAAAATTCCATTGCTCTACCGACTGAGCTAATAGGGAAATTCCCACTGGCTACTGCCAGTAGGAGCACTTGATACCACCACTACTACATTAAACTAAAAAATCAGTGATACAAGTTAAACATTTCAAAGCCTCACAAATGGTCATATCTACCTTTTGGGGAATGACAAACTTCAAAATTACATTGCAATATAACATAAAAGCAATACATGGGGGAAATTGTTTCGAGAAATATCACAGATGTTGGTGGGTTTGTAAAATAAGAATTAATTCATTTTTATAGAATATATGTTATATAATGAGGAGAAAAAAAGAGAATCTTATATGATAGTATTTTTCATCCTGTACGGTAACTCCACTCCACCTGCTGTCACACCCATGTACAATGTAATTTACAATCTAAAAAAACTAAATAGCATAATGCTTATAACATTTCAATATTTATTGAGTATTATTATTTAATAAAATTATGTTTCAAGAAAGTAAACTCTTTTGACAAAATCCATTAATAGTTTTTAGCAGACATTTCTTAGGTTGTTTTTTGTTTTCATATCTAACTTTTTGTTTTCCATTAAAATGGCATAAATTAGTTCATAAGGGGAGATAACACTGTCAAAGTAGGAAACAAAAAAAAGACTTAATTTGATCAATGTTAGAAATAGGGCGCTAACCTTGCATTTCATGTTGCATTTTAGGATTTTATTATCCTGTTTATTTAACTAGTCTGACAAGACATACATTGTAACCATTGTGTAATATACGATTCTTATTTTAAGCTTTACATATCTATGACAGATTATCTCGGATCCAAAAAATCAGTTAAAGAATTGTGGGAAAACTGGGAAACATTGTGAACTTAGTGTGGGGGGGGGTGGACTGGAAAAAATTGTGAAGAGTAATATCAAATTCACCTAGTCTAACATTATGAGCCTTTTCTTGTTTATATTTGTGTTAATTAAACTGGATATAACTGTATCATATCCATTCTTCCGAAGGTGTGTATATTGTGTTTTCTTGCTTTTCCATGTTATAAGTTTTGTCACATCTTGTAGTATTATATTATTTTATGTTTTATTGATAGCAATGGTGAGGCTGGTTTATAATCTCCTTAACCAAGGCTTTGTGAGGGGTGTTTTTCGTATGTCAATGCTCATTCCTTTTGTTTGTTCCTCCCAACTGTTGGTACATTCCAAGTCTTTCAAAATGGTATGTGTTACATGTTAAAATATATGTATATATGTATAAAGTTGTAGATAAAAAACATTTGTCATCAGTAAATGTATTAATGATGTGCAATCTGTATGTCATGCTGTATTTATGGACACATGAGTATGGACACGTGAGTATAGTGGAAGCCATCACAATCAAACCAAAACTCTTGATTATACTCCTTTATCCTGCAACCACTGTTTCTATTGGCTGAATATGTTGATGGATAAATAGGGAATAACTGGTTACTGTCTTAAGATATCAGCTTTATCCTGCAACGGTTAGAATGGCAAATGCAGCGAGGCCCTGCCGAGCTGCATTCGCTATTCGATCTGAGCAGGATAAAGCCGATATCTTAAAACAGTAACCAGTTATTTCTTTTATCCTGCAATCCTACAGGAATAATCGGAAAATCATTATTTATTCCTGTTTTGTGTACGCAAAACGAGTATTGTCTAACTAGCAAGGCTTTTTCTGTATGCAAAATACATGACGTCATTATTTGTAAGACGCTGGCTACATTCTGTCACATTAAAATAGCATTTTTGAACTCTAATTCATAAATAAATATACAAGTTTCGTATTGTTATCGCAAAACTAAAAGTTATTTGTATTTACTGCACTTCAACAAATGATTTAACGAATATGTTTATTGAAATTCTACCCTGAAATACAGAAATTTATCTAGTCATCATATCTTTCCACTATTTATAGTGATTGCAAGATAAAACCTCATATCCTGCTACTGGCACTCATTACAAAATCACTCATTTGACCTCTTAGGTCATCATACAATGTGGCTCAAATGACAGAAATAATAGCTTTTCCCATTAATTTTTATGGTCTGCAGGATAACGATAATAACTAGTTAATGATGTTGGGTACCTGCTTTATCCTGGTCTGGCCAAATGAGAAATTTCGCTTGGCAGAGCCTCACACATTTCCCATTCTTACCTTCACAGGATGTCAATAACTAGTTATTCTCTAACATTCGTATGCTATTATATTTAATTATGCTTTACAAGCTAAATGTTTTAATTGTGAAGTACATGTGTCTTAACAGAGCATTTTGTGGTGCACAAATTCTTATGGAATAGTAGTAGATAGCTCACCTGAGGTGTGGTGGGTAAAAACAATCTATTCCCCAAGGTGAACATATGAATAATTTCCCATTCAAACCAGTGCTAAGTAATCCTGATGTCTGCAGCAGCAGAAAACAGTTTTTTCCATTTCATTTTAAATAATTAATTTAATGGTTGTGTAAACAAGGGTCAGTGATTGTGATATTTTTAAGTCTTTAAAAATATTTTAGAGGTCGAAAGTGGCTGAAATTCCTTTCAGACAATCAGTCCAGCAACTTACAAATTCTGCCGACCCAAATCAAAACCTGCCATATCAAATATGATTGACTCTGACAAATGTGTGAATATAAACGTCAAATAATTGTCAGCCCAGTCGGATATCAGGGTCAATAATAATAATAATCTCCTTATCTGTGAATATGTTGACTGGCAAAAAAACGGTCGGACTTGCAGTATTTCTACCACTACATTTATGGATCTTGAAAATTTAAAAAAAAAAAAAATCTTTAAGGTAAAATTGTACAAATACAAATGTACAGATATATTGATTTTGAAGAGTTGTGATTAAAACAGGTGCATGTAATTTCTGGAAAATATTTGTCTTAAACCATTTTACTTCATGTTTGTTTCTTCTTCTTTTTTCATATCTTAGTATATATTTAAAGATGGGCTTATTTTATTTTGTCTCCGCGAACATTTAAATTTACTGACTTCACTAACCACAATCAGTGAATAAATGCATTTTATTTTTTGGTTTTTGTAGTCCATAATGCTGTTAAGATTTCTAATCTAAATCATTCCCAATTGCTTTTGGGTGCATGATATGTTAAGTCTTCTCTTTTAAAGTATGTGCACTTTTGTGTGGTTATTTCATTCGTGTATTAAATGTAGATGGAATGATTGTATTTGTCAGTGTCCATGAGCTATGTATTTTATTGCTTCCTTCTCTTAGATGTTTGGACTGTTTAAACAAAATTTAATATTCCATGTTGCATGGCATTCAGGCTTTTTTTTTCAACAGCCATCATAATACATAAATTTATATTAATAACATATTAATGAAATTTATTATATTTAAAATAATATTTTGCATGCCAACCATTCACAGTCTCACCCAGTGGTGGCTTTTTGGCACCCTACGGAAGCATTCGGATCTACATGTCAATTATCCTTAAAATGTCCATGTCATGTGGTCTCACCTCCCAGTTTTTAACCTCATGCAAAATACAAACACAACTGCTGTCTTAATAAAGTCTCAATGTTTAAAAAAAATAATTGTATTGTGGTTATTAATGGTGAATTAATGTATGTTTATGTATAAGTTAGTGATTGCATCTAAAGGATTTTGTAGAATGGCACGTTGAAGGAAGAAACCTAATACCAATCAATTCTAAATGGTTAAATAATGAAAATATACTACTGTTCACAGCTTTATAAGACCTGTACATATTCCATTAAGTATTTCATTTTGATGCAATTAATGATTTTTGTGTACATAAGGTCAAGTTGCATGTTACAACCATTAAATTATGTATAACATTAATAAAATTAATATGTTGTTCTTTAGGATTAAAGATTAAACACTAGACAAGTACTTTGGTGTTTTGTTGTCTTGATTTCTATACTATAATTAATAAAAGACTTTTTTTTATTAATTTGGAACTGAAATGTTGAGTACAATAAAATAGAAAGCACCTACAATAATATAATGCAGGCGTGTGATGTCTAGTGCAAATAATATATCACCATCTACAATAATATAATGCAGGCGTGTGATGTCTAGTGCAAATAATATATCACCATCCACAATAGATTATTCCTCCACCATCCCATCCTGCTTTTTAACTTGTCAGGGGACTATAGGTTTCATCTCCATCTGTCTGTCCCACATAGTTTTTTGGATGGGTTTTTTGCCACAGTGCTTACAATATAGAGTTTGCCGGAGTCATGATATTTAGTGGTGTCGTAAAACAAAACAAACTTTTAAACTTTATTTACAGATTTTTGACACAATTATGGTCCTTGAAGAAGATAAGAAAATTTGCTTTGCTAAAAAATGGTATAACTTGTCAAAATTTGGTTGCCTAGTGAATGTAAACCGATTATGTAATAAATCAACTTTGACTAAGGGTTTTTAACTACATGTATTGTAGGAACCTTGTTTCTATAAGAGCCTATAGTCCATTACATTTTTGTGTTTGAATGAATGAATGAATGGATGTTTAACGACACCCCAGCACGAAAAATACATCGGCTATTGGGTGTCAAACTATGGTAATAAATATAAAAATTCAAGATCTAGACAAAACACAGTGTAAAGGACTGTGTAAAAAATGCAAATACAAATATCACAGAATGTTACGCGACAGTGAGTTTTATTTAAAATTTCAATTTGTGCTGTATTGGCCATTCTCAAAGAGAATGTTACACCCCTGCACCACGATGAGGTTACAGCACGCGCAGGGGGTTTTGTGTTTGTTAATAATTTCACTTTTGTTTGACATAAGAAACGTAAAAGTGTTTTGGAAATAAAATTTTAAAACAAAACAAACACTATTTTTGTTTCCAATTTAGAAAATAGTCTGCTCAGAAATAAATAGCTTGTAGTCAGTTCCATAGCAGGCCAAAAGTAGATACTTTTAACATGAACGCAACTTACACAGTGCTGTGTAATAATTTCCAATCTCAAAGGGCAAGATGTAGCTCAGTGGTAAAGCGATCACTTGATGCCGCTCGGTTTGGGATCAATCCCAGTCAGTGGGCCCCGTTGTGCTATTTCTGGCTCCATCCAGTACACCATGACTGGTACATCAAAGGCTGTGGTATGTGCTATTCTGTCTATGGGATGATGCATATAAAAAATCCCTTGATCCTAATCAAAAAGAGTAGCCCATGAATTGGCAACAGCAGGTTTCCTCCCTCGATATATGTGGTCCGACTCCATATAACCGTAAATAAAATGTGTTGAGTGGGTCATTAAATTTAACCCATTTCCTTAATTTCCAACCTCTAAATTGCTCACTGGTTATATTTATTAATCTGGTATAACACGCTCCACCTGATACTCGGGGAAATACATGCTTTGTATGTCCACTGTATATTCTAAAGCGGGCAGCGTGGCCCAGTGGTACAGTGCCCGCCTGATGCGCGGTCGGTCTAGGATC
>JAECMU010230166.1:0-10501 GCA_016106625.1 Dracogyra subfuscus | reverse complement strand
TAGTACAGCTGGTAATTTCTACCAGTCCAGACCAAAACATCCACTAGCCGGGACTGATGGCTGGTGGACTTGTCAAACACTGGTGAACACATGCACTTGTGGAATCCATATACCTCCAATACCCATGTGGCAGGACATAACCCAGTGCTACATCATTTGCTCAGTGGTGTGAGATTGATCCCAGTTGGTGGGCCCATTGGGCTATTTCTCATTCCAACCATTGCACCACGACTGGTATATCAAAGGCCGTGGTATGTACTACCCTGTCTGTGGGATGGTGCATATAAAAGATCCCTTGCAAATCATAGAGTAGCTCATGAATTGGCGACAGCAGGTTTCCTCTGTCAGTATTTGTGTTCTTAACCATGTCTGATTCCATATAACCATAAATAAAATGTGTTGAGTGTGTAGTTAAATAAAACATTTCTTTCCAATACTCTTGCATGTGTACCCATATGACGTCGTAAAAATCATTTAAAAGAGTTACCAAATTCATGTACACAAATCGTGCACATATCACAGCTATTATAAAAACACGGACATGGCAGACACATTTCCTTTCAACTTATTTTTATGCTTGTATCCAATTCCGGTTCATGCACGCTGTCCTGGGCACACACCTCAGATATCTGGGCTGTCTGTCCAGGACTGGGTTAGTAGATAGTAGTTTGTGAGAGAGAAGAGAATGTAGTGGTCTTACCCATTGTCGTTAAAACATGCTCTGGGTGGGAGTTGGTACCTACTAGCCTTATGTCCGATGGCTTAACCACAATAATTCACGTATTCATGGAAAACACAGGAAAAATGTACATATGGCTTGTAACTTTAAATTATTGGCTGTTTGTATCAATTGTGTACTGTTGGTCTGGATCTTGTATTGATGGCATTCACTGTTTGCAAACCGTTTGTTACTAACTTGAGTCAGACGAGTATTCACTACTCACCCATGCTCTCGGATCGAGGCCGTAACGCCACTTATATAATCACTGAAAACTAGACTAGGCGCTAATTTAGTTGACTGCAAAAAATATGCATCGCAAACTGCTAATCACGATCGCAAGATTATGCATCGCATTTTGCGATGCGAACCCAGTCATTTTGCAGCCTACAAGGGATCTTCTATATACACCATCCCCAAAACAGGGTAGCACACACCACAGCCTTTGATAAACCAGTTGTGGTGCACAGGCTAGAATGAAAAATAGCCCAATGGGTCAGGCCCACTGACAGGGATTGATCCTAGGCTAACTGTGCCTCAGGCAAGCTTTTTACCACTGGGCTACATCCAACCCATAGTTTCAGTTTAGAATTTTGTTGGTGTTTTTTGTAATTATCTCAAATGTAATTTTCTTTGTTAATAACAGAACGTGAAAAAACAAAAAAATTGCAAGAGGAAAAAGAGAGAGAGCAAAAGAAAAAGGAGAAGCAGGCAGAAAAGGCAAAACGAAGACAAGAATATGAAGCTCAAAAGGCAGCCAAGAACCCTTTGCTAAAAGAGAAGAAACAAGAAGAGCCAACAGAAGGTTAGTCTTTTTTTATTTGTTTTGTTTTTTTGTTTAACAACGCATTCAACATATTTTAATTACGGTTATATTGGCGTCGGACATATGGTTATGTCGAGAAAAAACCTCAGTGGTTAGCTGACAGGGATCGAACCTAGACCAACCGCGCATCAGGTGGGCACTGTACCACTGGGCTATGCTGCCCGCAGCAGTCTTTTTTTTTAGGCCTCAGTATATACAGTGAAATCTCTCCAAACCGAATCCTCTGTAAACCAGAATTCCCTCATAAACCAGATATTGTTTTCAGCCCCTTTTTAAATATATGTACAGAAGTGAACCTCTCTAAACCGGATACCTCTTGAAATCTGACTTTTTGTTTGGTCCCAAGGGTGTCTGTTTTAGATGAGTTCCACTGTAGTTTGTTTCTTCGTACTACAGGTGAGATATCTCACCCTACATCACACAAGCACACACACTGTGTACCATATGCTCTGTAGTCACTAATTTATATTTCTTGCCATTTTGCACATGTGACTGACCAAAACTAAACGAGAAAATTTGATCGAGACTAAAAATGGCAGAATGTTGTGGTCATTTTGCAGAACTGTTACAGTTAAGTTGATAATAAGTTTGAATGTTTTACCAACAATGAAATTCTGGAAACATTAGTATATAAATTTTATTTATTTAAAAAAATTTAAAGTGAAAATATGTAACAACACCACTAGAGCACATTGATTTGTTCATCATTGGCTATTGGATTTGAAACATTTGGTAATTTTTATGTATAGTCTTAGAGAGGAAATCCACTAAATATTTTCATTAGTAACCAGGGATCTTTTATATGCAACAGACAGGAGAGCGCATTCCATGACCTTTGGTATACCAGGCGTGTAATAGCTGAAAAGACTAAGAACTTGCATACCCATAACATATTTTTGTTTCAAGTGTTGACATCTAGCTTAGTGGTAAAGTGGTTTGAAGGGTTGGAGGATCAGTCCCCTTGATAGACCCATTATCAGCCTCCGAAATATGTTTGGGCAGTCAGCAGTAGTGTTGCAAAAAGTTTTTGCCAAATTGATCTGCAATGGCATTTTGATAAGTTCCATGGATTTACTGTGTTATTTTACTCAACTGCTATTGTAAGATAATCAAAATTCCGAGAACTGAGTTATGCTTCTAGAATTTATTTATTATTTTATTGTTTTGTTTTGTTTAACGACGCACTCAACACATTATAAGTACGGTTATATCGGCGTCGGACATATGGTTATGTCGAGAAAAAACCCAGTGGTTTGCTGACGGGGATCGATCCTAGACCGACCGTGCATCAGGCGGGCACTGTACCACTGGGCTATGCTGCCCGCTCTAGAATTTTTATGAAATCAGTGATAATTGTTTTTTACTAGCCACGATTAAAAACTCACTAGCCCTACTTCTCTTTAAGTTGACAGAATTGTACTAAATAATTAATAATCAAATAAGTCACCTAAACAGGGAGATGGAGCTTAAAAACAATAACATTGGGGTTGTGGTGGGGGTAGGATATTCATATTTACAAAATAGACTTAACTGCAACATTTGACCAAAATATTTCACTTGCCATCGGGAATATCAATAGTAGTTATTTACTAGCCCAACATTGAATTTCACTAGCCATTGGAGTCGGGCTACCATAATCTAGAAGCACTGCATATCCTACCAGCAAACTCATTTCATGATTCCAGTTAAAGAGTAGACTGCAGTAACCTACCACATGTGTGATGCCATTCTTGAGTAAATAGGCGAGATACAGATATCATGTTTCCCACTGTGTTGTTAAAGTTTTACATTTATCTCCATTTCTTGCAAACTCCAAGATCAGTTACACTTTGTTTGTAGTTGAACTGATGGATGTTTATCTCAATGCATTTGGAAAAAAGTTAAACAGATTTAATTGAATGTTTAACCTTCAGACTACCGGATTATGTTTTGACAAAAACCACGTTGAGTGGGTGCAAGTTTATAACTTTTCTCACATGTTTTTAACTGAAATATTTTTATAAATAATGTTCATGTGTGAAAAAGTAAGTACAATTATTGTTAAGTTTTTTAAATTTTATGATACTTTAGATCAATTAATTTGGTTTAAAATTATGCCAAAACAATCAATAAAGTCATTCTTGTTAACAGATAATTGTTTGGCCATCATTCCCAATCACAGTGTTTTGCAGACCACACATTGTTTTGGAAATGAATATCCCAATATTTCATTGTTGGTGAAACAATCAAATTTATTATCAAATTAGCTGTCATAATCAGTGATGGATTCTTCAAATGTCCGTGATGTTCCCTCATTGCTGTCAAGTGTAAATGCTCATCAGCAGTATCCAGGGCTTCGCTTGTTAATAGTTAAATTAATCCTGGTTTAGTTTGATATTTTTCTTTTAATTATTTTTACCCAAATACAGAATAAAGGTTAAATTTGATTGTGTATGGATACTTTTGGCTATTCTAAATGAAGTTTCAGCTTTTTAAATCATTATTTGTATTGATTCAGCCCTTGGCTTTGAAAAGTGCTGTTAACAACTGGTAAGCTAACTAACGTTTGAACAACTGGACCCAAAAAGTTAAATTGAATTTGTTTAAATTATTTGTTATTTAATTAAAGAGATTTTGTTTTTCATGCATCCATCTCGGACACCTATTAGTGACATTAAATAAGTTTATGGTAAGCTAATTTTGTCTTCATGATTTTAACAACCATTACTAAGATGAATCAATATTAAGACATTGTATTATTTGCAGACGCAGCACTCGTAAATGGTTACACAACTGATCAGAAACCAGCTACGTCAGGTATGTATACTGGAATCATATCATAATTTAAAATTGAAAAAAAAAATAATGCTTTTAACCACATATACTGTTCAAGGCACAAACTTCAGCAAGCCGAGTTATCTGTTCAGGACAGTGAGTTATTGGCTAATGGTTTGTGTGAAAGTCATTTATTTAATGGCCATGGCTGAAACTAACTCAGTGAGAAGAGGGCTTGCTGGAGGTGATTTGGTGAAAAGACCAGATCCCATCTTGTTACCTGCTCCAATCTGTTTGCTTGATCGTTAAATAAGATGTACTCAAATGTGGATGCCTAAATTTATGTACAGTCTGAAGGGTAGTCACACACTGACACTAACCAGCATGAGTCAGCTGTGTAATATGTATAGTATATTATGTATGTAGTATTGTTGATAAGTGGTTTTACCTTTGTACACAGTTTAACCTACATAATATTTGAGACCATCATCTGTGACATATCTTAACCATCTGATATTTTCTTGTTCATCAATATTGTTAGCAAAATCCTTTAATATGAATATATGAACAACCTTTGCAATTAAGAAAATCTCAACAGCAAAAACCATAATGTGGGTGGGGGGAGGAATTTTAATATAACAATAGCATATGGTACTGGCCCTCTGCCTGTATGTATTCTAGATACAGATAAAGATAAGGGTTGGGGTATCACCATTCAAGTTGAATTTGCATTGAAGAAATGGAAAGGGCACGCGATACAGAAGGTTGTACACTGAAATATTGACTTTAGATGTTATTAGAATGCATCTTAGGCCACTTGCTTGTTTTTGTTTTTTAATTTCCACAGACGAAAAGGGGGGGGGGACATCCCCACCCTCTTGAATTCGCCCCCCCCCCCCAATCTCCTTTACATTTATTTCACGTCTGTGGACACACTGGTTTACATATGACAAATCAGATGGCTGAAAAAACTAAAACAATTATAGCCAATGGGCTTGGGAATCTAATAATAATAACTATATTCAATGAGGATGTTAGGTTTAGCATAAGTTTATCAATAAAATAATTGAAAATGCATAACATATATTTAGTACTAAACTTCTACAATAAATCTTTGCATAAAAATTGCTAGATATAGCGATTCTAAATTTAATAATAGAAAAATAATTACGACTAATTATTTTCATCTGTTTACAGGTAGATCAGCTTGTAAATCCTTTCTTTCCTGGCTGCTGTTCGTCGTCGTTCTGCTACTGGCAGTTATCGTCGGGATCGGCTACTTCTGTGAGGAAGCAGGGAAGCAGAATGTTTACTGCAAAACATACTGGCAGCCGTCTAAACAGATGGCAAACCAATACACCAAGGTTTACTGGACGCCAGCTAAGAAGTTCATATGGAAGATGTATGACACAGTTTGCTTACAGTTTAAAGAGATCATGGACAATTTTACCGACAACCCAACAAGCGACCATGACCGTTTTGCTAAAGTTCCTAAAGATTCAGACTCGGTAAAGTGACAGAATCGTGGGATTAGTTTACCAAGACTAATGAATATTTATGAATAATGAATATTTTATCTTCTGTTCGTTGATTGGTTGTATTCATCCGTTGTTGTTCTTTTTGTCTAAATTGATAACAGTAAATTTAAAGATGGTGATATGGGAAATGTGCAACAGTTGAAAATGTTTGTAAAATTGTGTACCATAATTCCAGTATTGATGCAGTCTTTTGCTTGTACATATTTTATGGATAGTAAACTAAGATACCAATCAAATGGGTTGAGTCTAAGACTTTGAACTTAAGTCCAGACTTGAATGAATGTTTTAACACACCCTAATAAAGTCCATGTTGTAAAATTTTTATTGACCGTACAGCCCAAAATACCCAGCTGTAAATTACCTTTTACATAAATTGAGTATTCAGTACATAAATTAACATATCTTTTTCCATCTGTGATTTTTTTTTTTATTGTCTCAGGTGTCCTGTGCATGTCATTTAAAAAAAGAAAAAAAAAGAAGAAAAAAAAAGGAGTGAATTGAAAAGAAATAATAAAATGATTAGTTAAATAAATGGAAATGAAATATTTTGCTGATGTGTATTCGCTATGTTTCGTGCAGGGTCAGTAAGTATTATGACAAAAATCAGAACCAGACCGTTCATCAGGTTTACTTCTGGCACTCACCAGATTAGCTAATTACAAATTTTAAAAACAATCCTGGAATTATAATTTGATGAAATAATTTCATATAATAATTGATATTTTTGTAGGTTTTGAATGAATGAATGAATGTTTAATGACACCCCAGCACGAAAAATACATCGGCTATTGGGTGTCAAACTATGGTAATGCGGTAAACATTAATACAGGTTTTGAAGTCTAATAAATAATTTGGCAACTTTATTTTTATTCGTAAGAGCTAGCTCATATTTAAATATATATAGTGTAGTATTTTGAGTATAGAATAACTATAAGTTTTAGACATTGATGTATGTTGGGTATAGTGTTTGGTTATGGTGGGAAACAGGCAATTTACCTTGGTTAAACATTGATTAAAACAGAAATGCTGCCTTAAAATGTATACATTTAATTCATCCTAGCTACATTGTCATCATATCACATTTGTGATTAATATTGTTAGATATTATTGAATATGGCTGTGTAACTTGAACTGTTTTGCTAAATACAGAGCCCGAAATACCAAACTGATAAAAGCAAAAAGCTGTTAATTTTCCAGACATTTTCAGGAGATTTATAATCGTGTATGTTATTTAGTTTGTGATTCTCCTAAATTATATATCCGGAATGCTCTATAATATATGTCAAAGGCCCTATCCCAACCCCTTCACCCCAAACTGTCTTATTTATATTGGGCCATATTTTTTCTTTGCAGGACATTTCTGTTGGCTCACTGTTTTTCACAAAAAACAAACAACAGCAGGCCGTATTTTACTTCTTATTTCGAACCCAGGAATAGTTTGTTAATGAGCAATAATTAAATTTCTGCTACATCCATAACAATTTAATGTCATCCCATTGGTCCAGCTGTGGCAATGTGAGATTGTTCATTTCTCGATGGATGTAAAAAATAACGTCCGAGAACATCAACTGATGACGTTACTTTATAATGGTAGTTTGTCTTACTGAGCGTTATTGCTTAAGAACCAAAAAATAAATCAAAATAAAATATGATCTTTTAGTGCTATTATTAGTAAGTATGTTTTAAATTTAATTATAAGTACCATCTGTTATTTCTTTTATGTTTGTATGGATATCGACAAAAAAACATCCACAAACTTATCTGAGAATGGCTTTGCCGATTCACATAGTTTACAGATGATTTAAAAAAAAAAATTATAGTTCATACCCTGATGAATGTAAACGAAATAACATACACTACTTAATTAGCTCACATAGTAAGTCAGTTACTTTGTACATATCAACTCCTGTTCTTTCGGGCTGATTTTAGGACATTAGAACATTTATCACTGTTAACAGTATCTGCTAGTCTAGTACATCTGTTGGATAGGGGAAGAGGTCGTGCTGGGCTTAACAATTGTATATATTAGTAGTTTTAGCTATTTCTGTTGTTAAGGAGAATTTATTTTATATCTTGACAACAAAACTGGGCAAACAAATTATCCTTTTAATTTTAAAAGTTGCAGACATTTGGCAAATTCAGTGAGCACCGAATGATTTAATGTCATCTACAGATGAATAGATTTGCACTATTCCCATGTCACTACTTCCCTTTGTGAAGGATGCATCTTTAGATTGGTGTTTCTGATTAAATAATGTATTGTAGTTTACTTTGAAGTACTATAGATGACATTGGTTTTTAAATTGCACACCTACCACATGACCAAATAGATTCTATAATCGAAATGAGAATTCTAGTCAAGTTTAGAGTCCGTCAGATTCATATAGCTATAAAGTAATAAAGAAACTTGGCTGCATTTTAAAGATTTTACAGCTTTTATCGCAGACCTATTTTCCAGATCTCTTTCTAAAAATAGCATTTTTGACATGTATTACTTTTTGCATTTATTAAACTGATAAATTATTTTTACATTAAACAATTTAAAACCTGTTTATCTTTTGACACATGATGATATTGTTGTTTTTTGAGAAGAGGATACATTTTTAAAAAAACTGATCCTTAACAACTGAAATGCCAGGGTAAGATTACTGCTTTTCAACACACCAAGCTACAGATTTTTAAAACTATCTGAGGGCTTTGATACCATAAAACGTCTTACGATATGATGTCACTACGACATGTCGTTGCCTATATAGGTTTATATATGTTTTAAATTGACAAAATATCTATCGTTTACATTTTACACTCAGAATTGAAACCTTATCCATTCCAGTTTTATCTACCGGTATGCATATCGATATCAAAAGTTAGTGTTTTGTTTATGCTAACAAAAACAAGTTTGTTTTGTTTAAGGAGACGACCAAAGCACATTAATTAATCACTGGCTATAAGATATCACTGGCCATAAGATATCACTGGCTATAAGATATCACTGGCTATAAGATATCACTGGCCATATGATATCATTGGCTATACGATATCACTGGCTATAAGATATCATTGGCTATAAGATATCACTGGCTATACGATATCACTGGCTATACGATATCACTGGCTATAAGATATCACTGGCTATAAGATATCACTGGCTATAAGATATCACTGGCCATAAGGTGTCAAACATTTGGTGATTCTAACAGGTTGTCTTAGAGAAAACTACATATAGCTGCATTTTTCCATTAGCAGCATTGAATCTTTTATGTGCATTTTTCCAACAGTCAGAACATCAGTGGGCTTTTGATATACCAGTCGTGGAGCATTGTTATGACAGGGGGAAAAAAACCTATCGGACAATGGGTCTACAGAGGGGGTTTGATCTTACAACCCAGGTACCTGAGGCAAGAGCTCTACCGACTGAGTTACTGATAAATCACACACTCAGTTGTGTTAAGTGAATATTTTTAAAGTTAAACCTTTTAAAAATACATGATCATCCTGTCCATTTTTAAATACATTTTGGTCTTTTGATATTTCATGTTTTTTGTAAAATATGATTTATATCTCATCTCATGAAGATTGCAATCATATCTCGTGAGTCGCGACCATGTAAATCGTATGTGACAAAAAAACATGAAATTTTCTATTTATTATATAACTTTTGGCAATTTACCTTCATTTTTAAAATACCAGCAGCGAAACAGTTCCGGCTTTCTTACAATGAAGATAACACTTTCTACAGTGACGATAACACATTTTAGAGTGAAATTTTCAGTCTAAAATGTGTTATCATCACTGAGTGACTGATATTTTAAGATAATTCACTAAATGTTGTATAATAAATGTGTTTATAATCTGTTTGTTATGGGTATCCAAGAATTGTTTTAAAATGTGTGCTGTTGAAAACTTGGATATCAATTTTTAACATGTTTGTTTTGAATTTTGTTTTAAAAGCAGGCACTTATAACTTACATTAACATTGTGGATACTTACATTTTCATCTGGCAAGTTTTATAGAATTAATTTTGTTATATATGACATAAGGGCCAAAATATATTGAATTATTCATCATGCACTGTTTAAATATTTTGTATTTTGTGTGTTTATTTGACTTTTTAATTAACTTCACATATAGAACTTGAGTATGTGCCTTTAATTTGTGTAAATTGTTGTGCAGTGTTAAACATGTATTGAAGGAAGGAAATGTTTCATTTAAAGGAGGACACAATAAAGGCATATATATTGCACATTATTGCTTAAAATCAATAAGTATAAGCGTATAGTTAATTAATAAAACGGTTAAATGTGATGGCTATTATATATAACGGGCGCAGCCATTTTGTACCATCCCAGTGAGCTTGCGAGCTGGTGGTTACGTAATACCTAATGTGTCGCGTCAGGAATTAGTTTTGCAACTGAAGAAACAAAACATACCTGACTTATGCGGATGCATCCCAATATTCTTTAATAATAGTTATCCCAGTAAACAATTACTAGTATTTATTACCCCACTGGGCACTCAGAACCGGGGAAATATAAATCATAATTTCCCTAGGGACTTATTATGTATTGAACAATACTGTTGGACAATTTAACGCTTACCAGTACAAACCAATGGCTTTGTCGGTACTAAATATGACGTCATCACGATTTGACAAACACACACAA
>JAECMU010230106.1:0-11873 GCA_016106625.1 Dracogyra subfuscus | reverse complement strand
TCAACAAGATAATGTATCAAAGTGATGGAGAAATGAGACAAACAGATGATGAAGATGACTCAAGCTGGTGGACATGAGTGGAAGTACAGGTTAACAATGCCGAATACTAATTCACAAATGTCTCTTAAGCTCTGCTAGACGACATAGCATCCTCTTTGCAAGTCTTTTAGCATTACACTGCGACATCGCAAAGTTGCTAGAGCTAGAATTAGGCCCCAGGGCCCCGTTCCACAAAGCGATCTTAGCACTATGATCACCTTAGTGCATAAGGTAACTATACACTTAAGGTGATCTTAGGGCTAAAATCACTTTGGTTCTTAGTAAAACATAGGCCTTTATAATGAAACACACCTTAATTTTATCTCAGACATTTTTATTGTCCACCTACAAATATGGGAACAATGCACCTTCCCAGTGGCGTAACTAGGAGGGGGGGCCTGGGGGAGGCAGTGCTCACCATTCACCATGGGCCCCCCATTGCCCCCTCCCATTTGACATTTGATTGTACACAATAAATACACCATTGCCCCCCTCCCCCCCTCCCCGACAAAGGTCTTGCCCCCCTTTGGCCACCCCAAAAATAAAGACTCAGTCACGCCACTGCACCTTCTTCCACTGGTTGTTTGAGAAGAATGCAGTTGGCCCGGTGTTGAACATCATTATACTGATTCAGTGATTGTTCTGCGTGTGCTACTCAAAACTTTTTTTTGTCAAATGTAACAATTACATACATGTATAACGGGGCCTGAAGCCACGACTATTCCAATAATTTTAAAGCTAATTTTACTCAAGAGAGTTAAAAGCATTATATGATTACCTTCCCACCCCCACCCGTGTATGACCACTCCTGAAATCAAATACATGTACACAGCCTTGTTCTTATATTTTCTTATTTTCATGCTTATATCCAATTAAGGTTCAAGCACGCTCTCATGGGCACACAACTCAGTTATATGGGCTGTGTGTCCAGAATATGAAGTGAGTGGTTTGAGAAGAGACCGATAATGGCCTTACACCTATCCATTGAGTTGTTAAAACTTAAAACCTCAATGTGGGTGGGAGCTGCAACCATGATGTGAACCCTGCATCGATATATAAAACAAAAACTGAGGGGGAGGGGGGGGGGGGAGTGATTAACTACTCCCCTTACTTAAAGGGACATACCCTAGTTTCAATTCATGAAAATTAACATTAAGTTTAGTTTAATTTACAAACCTGTAACACATTTTGATAAAGTTACAGTGAAACATGAGTCTTCAACTTTGAAATGGTGAAATACCCTCTAAAATAGAATAAAACTTGACTACATAACTGTTACTTCTCAGAGGCACGTGCCTTTTTAAAATATGAGAAATGCATTTTGTGATATTAAAAAACATCAGGATGACCAAAAACACTTCGAATGTACGGAACTTAATACTTTAAACAATAAAATTTAAGTAAAGTACGATTTCAGTTATGAAAAAATGACTCTAATAGTCAAAACTATGTCTTAGTGTTTAAAAACTAAGGTATGTCCCTTTAAGGAGCAATTTTGAGCATTGATATTTAATACTTTAATAGTATATAATTTGTAAAACAAAATTAATTCTCCTGCTAATGGAGCTGATTGTATACTTTTAACATGCTCATATACCATGAAGATTTCCAGCATGTCTGTCTTTGGTGATGTCGGTCTTGGGTCCATCTCTGGTTAGCTAGAGGCCTGACCTGGGACAGAGAATGGGAGCTAAATATTACACTTTGAATTAGTCTTACAAAGAGGTGGGAAGCTAGAGTGATAGTTCCTCTTAAATGCAGAGACCTGCAACTCTGATGACTAAACTAATCCCATCTCCATTCTTACAACGCTTAGTTACTTTAAGGAAGGTCCATTATATGCACACAATGATAACCTGAAAATCTAAGTATACCAAGATATACACCTTTTTCAAATTCATTTAAAACTATTATAATTGCTAAATTTAAAAACAATTCTGTCTTGGCCATCAATATATTTATATTACCTTTGCCATGATGGGCCAAATGTATGAAGCCCATTGATCTTAAACACAGGTGTTTTAGCGATTGCGAATCAGGGTTTCTGCCAGAGGGTATGAAGGGTAAAATTACATACCTAAATTCTGAGAACTTAATGTATATATATATATGTATGTATATATATATAGTCTTATTTTTAGGTAGAATAGAATACAGTAAGAGATTTGATGTTTATAATTTTACACAGTGGATGAAATGCACTGTCCAATACCACCTACTGTCCGAACCAAAATGTTAACAACTACGAAAAATTGCTCTCCTACATTTATTTTTCATTAGGTTTTACTCACATTTTGTCCAGACAGAAATCTAGGAAAAACCATTGCAATGACACAGATTTCACATACTAGATGATAACCATGTCACCAATATTGACTTCGCCAAGATCGCATAGGGCAAAAAGCATGTAATTTTGTGCCGGCTGCCATTTTGACTTTTTATGGAATATTCTCCAAGAGAGGTGAAAGGATATGACTAAATCTAGCAACGTCATAACATGTTATCATATAAAAGCAAATGTGATGACATCATATTAATGTTTAAATTATTTTTTGTTTGTTTAAATATACCACTAAAAATCATTGATTTTATATTAATTACCGGTATGTCACATACTTGGAGGCTTTTACCCCTTTAAAGAATATTCCATAAAAAAGCAAAATGGCAGACGGCTGAAAAATGCATGTATTTTACCCTATGCTCAGCAAAGTTGATACTAGCAACATCGTTAGAGTCATATGTGGAAACTGTAGTACTGTAATGGTTTTTTCAACATTTCTGTCTGGACAAAATGTGAGTAAAACCTAACTAAAAATAAAGATATCAAATTTTTTGTAGTTGTTAACATTTTGGTTTGGACAGTAGAATTTCTGTTTTGTTTTTATTATTTACCCTCAAATTATTTCCTGACAGAAAGCCTGTAAATATAAGTACATATAGTTACACATATGTAAGCTAAAAACAGGCTTTTATATGCGGCCTATTAAGTGTTTATAAATGTTATTATATACTCAACAACAAAAGTTTAGCTAATGTTAAAAGAATGGTATAACATTTATAAATTAACCTATTTTTATTAATTAGTATTCACATCTGAAATGTTTACTATTTACACACAACATAAACCCATCAACCTTTGCCTTAACACAACAGGAGGACCTGGTTTTCTTTTAGGTTTATTCAGTCATGACAAATTTCGACATCGTAAAAGATATTTGCTAAACTTGTGTTGTTGATTATACCTTTGATACTGTGATGTTTTCTTAAGACAAGTACTGCTACTACTAGTATATACATAACAAAAGGTCAAAAGTACATTCATTGAAATGTTACCAATTTTTTTATTATACACAGAAACGTACAAAGTCTAAAATAACTACTTGTAAGTGGAGGATAGGGGAGGGGGGAACAGGTGTCAGTCATATTCAAAGCATTTAAATGTCAATGTAATAGTAATGGTTAAGATTTTTACTGAAAGTTTTAAACTTTGCATAAAATAAAACATAATTTATTTTCAAACATAAATAATTATACATAATTATATAATAATAATAGTAATAATAATAATTTGTGTTTCTTGATTTATAATCACATTTCAGAGGGTTTTTTTTAATTAAAGCTACATTAATAGTAACAAGCATTCAGAGAGTATTGCTAAATCAATACATGATTCCTAATAGGGCCTCCACGGGTCCCAAATATTGGACTCAAATACTCAATGGTCAAATTAGCATTATGCATCTTAATTCCAGCACTGAACATGGATGTCAAATCATGCCATTGTATTGCATGATCCACATCATAATGTAACCGGCAGCAAGCATATGGCAAAATGATGTAAAACAATTTATTATATAACACTTAATGAAATATCTTAAAATATCAGTGAAATAAAAGTGTTATCAGTCACTCAGTGACGATAACACATTTTAGAGTGAAAATTTCATTATTTCACTCTAAAATGTGTTAGCATTACTAAAGAAAGTGTTGATTTTCACTGTGAAAAAGCTGAACTATTTTGCTGCTGGCATTTTAAAAAATAAAGGTAAATTGACAAAGGTTTATAATAAATAGAAAATTTCATGTTTTTGTCAAATATGATTTATATCTTATCTCAATGAACTTTGCAATCATATCACACGCATCGCGCAAGCAGTACTCATGAGATATGTCTGGAAACTTCACTCAATGAGATATATATATATATCATATTAGACAAAAAACCATTAAATATCCTTTGTATAATTAAATGAGAGTGCTGTTTTTTAAACTAGTATTTGAGTCCTGTGAACAGACTAAAGTCTTGCTAGACTCAGCTTGTGGAGACCCTATTGGGCATAACAAATTTTTTATCTCCCAAGTTCTTGGGCCATATAATTCTGTCAAAAAATGGGTAAATCATTATGCAAGTTAAAACTTGATCTATAACAGTACATAGTAAAGCTATACACAAAATTTCAGATCAGCATATTGAGTCATTTGTGAAACTAAAATCAAGAATACTGTATATGGGACACATAGATACATAGACAGACATACAGAGACGAAACCTATAGTCCCGCCAGTTGGACTGGCAGAGAACTAATATTACTATATTAGTAATAAAACAACAACTGAAAAATAATCATTTTTAAATCAGTAACAGATTAAAAAATGAAACCTGTACATTTGTACAGTACGTAATACTTGTGTTGAGAATCAAATATAATTTGGTGATCAATCTTCACTTTGAATCAACATATTACTTTATTAGGTGCTAATTAACAATGCCAAAACAAACCAGCTAAATGCCTGTGGCATAAGATTTAAGAAGCTACCAGTATTTTAGATAATGTACGTAACATTGTAACAATCCTTTGATCACCGGAAATTATAAAATTGACAAGTTTTCAACACTAAGCACACTCTAGCTCCATTCTCACTAAAAGAATACAACTATAGGACACTTGAGCTAAATCTTTGCATAAATAAGTCAATAGTATAAAAATTGTATTGTGTTCCCACCCGGTGAAAATACGGATTTGCACAAGAATCCTCGATATAAAGCACACAAAACATATTAATTGCATATTCATTAATATAGCAGCCAGTTCTTTATAAATATATCAATGCCATCACCTTAGTTGGCTTTTGCAATACATATAATATAAATTATAAAATAGCAGAAACTGAAAGGAATATGCCAAAAACAATTTGGGTCAGTCAGGTTGGGTTTTTTAGTGGGTTTTTTTTCCTTTGGTGGGCCTGTTAGGCTATTTCTCATTCCAGCAGGAATATGATTTTGGTACAAGAGATTAAACGTTTTTTAAATACATAAATTAATTACATAGGTTTATATTTGAATCCACCAGTCTGATTTGGATTATACATACATGTGTGTATGTATTCAACGTATTAACAGGGTTCAAAATAGTAAAATATGACCTCTGCTGGAGGGGGTGGGGGGGGGATAATATAGTAAGCAAAACAAAATACAAAATAAATGTCCTGGCTGTACCAAGAAATAGCCCAATGGGTCCACTGACAGGGATCAATCCTAGAACGACCATGCATCATGCAGGCACTTCACTGCTGGGCTGTGTCCCAACCCCAGAAGCAAATCAATACATTTTACATGTAGAATATAAATTCAGGCTGTGAATATGCAGTGAGGTCAGGTCATAGGGTTTAATGTGCACATTCAGAGAAAGCTGTTGTAATGCATGCCTGTCTGTCGTGGGTACAAGTTCTTGCCTGAACAAGCCTGTATGTCCAAGACAGGTAATGGGGGAGTGGTAGGGGGAGACTCTCCATTACGACTTGTGCATTAGAGGAGAATGTAAATCTGGTTGGTTGTCCAAAGTAAATGAGGCAGAGGCAGAGGGTTTTGAAAGTGTCTCAGTGGGAGAATTAGGTAAAACATTTGAAGTAATATTTTTGCATTGTGTCTCAAAAACATTTGGTTATTAAATGCTTATTTTGAACAGTTCAGCTGAAATATGAATATCCTAAAATATCAATAATTGTATATTTTTTGCAATTCTGATGTAATCCTGTAATCAAAATGCAATGCTTGTTTACTTTTACACTTTATCCTTCATTATTAATTACTAATACTGTAAATAATAATAATTATATATATATATCTATTTATCTATATATCTATATATATATATATATACACACACAATTGTTCTGTTTTTTAAAACAAAATACAGTATCAATCTGGTATGTTTATGAAATGTTTACTAGTATCAAAGCAAACAATGTACATCGTATACTCCATAAACTACTGATGGAAAGAAATAACGGAACATACTACATACTAGTAATAGTAACAGCAAATATCTACTGCAACCATAGTGTCAGAAACTATATGTAGAAGTGTTACAAACATTCAAGAGGGGTGGGATGTAGACCAGTGGTAAAGCACTCACTTGATGCACAGTCGGTTTGGAATCAATCCCCGTCGGTGGGCCCATTCGGTTATTTCTCATCCCAGCTAGTGAACTACAGTAAAGAACACTTGTAACAAACACGCTTAGAACGAACTACCGCATAGAACAAACTGATCGTAAAGTCCCATGTTATCTCCCTATACATCAATAAACAGATTATGCAAATGTGTACAATGAACTACTTCTATAACAAACTATCATGATCCTATCCAGTTCATTATAACTATAAGAGTATTTTGCTGTACGATTGGTATATCAATGGCCATTGTATATGCTCTCCTGTCTGTAGAATGGTGCATATATAAAAGATCCCTTGATACTAATGAAAAAATGTAGCGGGTTTCCTCTCTATGACTATGTAAAAATTACCAAATGTTTGACATCCAATAGCCGATGATTAATAAATCAATATGCTCTAATGGTGTCATTAAACAAAACAAATTTTAACTTTTAACTAACATTTAACCCCACAAATTATATATTTGTATTTTATACAAACATAACTACACTAATCATGATTAAATGTGACTGTCTACGGGGGAAAACCATGCAAAAGTTGCAAATAGGAATGCACACCTAATGGGGATGGGGAGGGGCTGCACACTCCAATCCTCCTCCCCCTGGACCTACACATGCATGTGATTATTTCCTTCCATCGGTGTTCATGTACATTTCTAGCTGCCTCAGGCCACATTTAAAAGCAGTGTCAATGTTATATAACAGTGACTTTCAGTTTCAGTAAAAATTATTAATTTTTTTTTTCCAAATGCAAATATGTACCTTCAACTATACGCCCTTTAGAAATGACAACCACTAGAGAGTATCTAGTTAATGATGTTGGATATCGGCTTTATCCTGTGACGGTAAGAATGGGAAATTTTGCAAGGATCTGCCGAGCAGAATTTCTCATTTGGCCTAAACAGGATAAAGCCGATATCCGAAGTAATTAACTAGTTATTATCATACAAATTATGGGGAAAAGCTATTATTTCTGTTATTTAACAACTTTGTACGATGACCTAGAGGTCAAATTAGTGATTCAGTAGATTAGCATTTTATTCTCAGTTTTGTTTGGTCTTGCATATGATGAGGGAAAATTGAGGACTATTTTTCTTGTTGTGGTCTTGCATATGATGAGGGAACATTGAGGGCTATTTTTCTTGTTGTATTTATATACAATGATTGAAACCAGACATAATGAATGTTTTCGCTCAGTCAGTCTTCACCATGGTCATATCTGTCTGTGGTTGGTTTAATGATGATGACGATCTTGAACGTGTCCCGGTCTTCTCCCGTCAGGTAAGATGAGCTTGCGTCCTCCAGCTCGGCGAAAGGGACGACGTTGTCCACGTTGTAGAGACAGCCATCGCTGTCGAAGATGCACTTCTTCCTGACAATGTTCCTCACGTACTCCGAACCTTCTTCCCGCCCCTGTGCGATTGCCAGCACCGAGATCTCAACATGCCGGTTGCCGTGGAAACACTTGGCGATGACACCGATGCGCACAGTGCGGTGTTCCTGCTCGTCGATGAGATAGTTCTCGTGTAGGCCAATGAGGACCCCGCGGGGGAAGAAGATCCCCCGGGGGTAGAGATCCACCTGCCAGTCCCAGCTTGTCTCGTCGTCGTGGTCGTCGGACACACTGCTACGACAGTCAATGGCCGGAGTCGAGAAGAACAACGTCCGACATGCGTGCTTCTCGAAACTTTTGAAGTTTTCCACCACAAGCTGAGTACTCCAGTCCTCGCACAGATAGTTTCTGGGCATGCTGTTCGCGGATGTCGTGAGAAACGTTCTCCTGCTTGGATGGATCTCGCAGTGGCAAGACTTTATCGAGCTGCTGCTGCTTTGCTTGTGGTAGGTTTCCAATACCGGAAGATGAACCTGAGGTGCGGCATCACAGTTGATTCTGTCAGCCATTATGCAGGGAAATTCCATCGTAAATGGATCCTGTGCCAACTGCTCCAGCTGTGTCGATTTGAACTTGGAGAATCTGATGTGAGGCACAACCCTCTGCAAGAGTCTTTCGAAACTGGACGTTGACACTAAACTATTCGTCCTTTGATGCATCAGCCACCGTCTGACTCCGACAAACAGCGAGTACTCATCGACGACGACGAGACTAGAGCTGTGGAGAAATCCCAGCAGCGTCTCCAGCCTCATGGACAGGAAGTCGGGACTGTTGAGCACCTTCTGGAAGTTCCACTCTATGTAGTGCAGACAGTGCCGCTCCAGCACCTTGTAGGAGCAGAGTCTGGCATACTGCAGCCACGACACCACAAAGATGGAATCAGCAGCCACTGCATCGCAGTTCTCGCACATAAAGCTGACACATGTCTCTGACAGATCGCGCAGGTTGTATTTGTCGGCAAGGGTGAGGATGGGCAGGACGGACTGACTCGTCAGGTGGATGTTGCCAGTGTACATGTATCGGACGAAGTCACTGAACACAGCGCAGCATTCGGGCTCCTCACTCAGCACGATGCGGTCTTTGAATGCCTCGGGCCACTTCAGATCGGTCAGCATGGTCTTGAGGACATCGCTGCACATGCTGAGAATGAGTCTGTGCACGTGGTACAGTTGGGAGCCAACCACCAGCGTGACGTCGCTCAGGTCAGAGTCCACGTACAGCGCCAGCAGTTTTTGCAACGTTGTGCTGGAATTGTTTATGTGCTTGCCTCGCGCTGATGTTCCTGACAACATTGTAACAACACTTAGAACTCTGTAACTACATGTAGAACTTCTTTCTAATAAAGATTTAGCTACGTTTTATCATCCAGCAGTCTTTCCTTCATTCTTTCTATTCTTCAATTCTGAAAAAATAAATAAATAATAATATCCATTACCGAACTCAAATGTATTTCATATTTTCTAAATTCAAGAGCCATAATTCTGTGAAAAGTGGGTAAATCACCATAACAATTAAGCCTGATCAGTAACAGTACATGATAAAGGCATATACATGTATACAAAATTTCATATCAATATCTTAAGGCATTGCAATACAAAACTCCATTCAAAAATAGGTAAATTTCTATGCAAGTCAAACTTGATCTGCAATAGTACATAATAAAAATATACACAAAATTTCAGCTCAATATCTCAACGCTTTCTAAAAAAAAAACAATTTTCACATCTCCTAAGTTCAAGAACCATAACTCTGTCAAAATGGGGTAAATTGCCATGAAAGTCAAATATGATCTGTATCCTAAATTCAAGGACCATACTTCTGTGAAAAGGACAGAGATGAAACCTATAGTCCCCTCCAGTTGGGCAGGGGACTAATAATAAAAAATACTTTTATAAACATATACACGTTTAAACTAGTGACATGAATAAACCGTGCCATTTAAGGGGAGCTATCTGACTCCCCAAGACTCCCTTGAAACTATATGTACATGTAGTTCAAAGAGTAATTTTTAGCTCTTCTTAACGTGAATTTATATGGTTACACTAATAGGAGCAGGACGTAGCTCAGTGGTAAAGCACTTGCCTGATACACAGTTAGTCTGGGATAGATTCCTGTCGGTGTACCCATTAAGCTATTTCTTGTTACAGGCAGTGCACCACGACTGATATACCAAAGGCCATGGTATGTACTATTCTGTCTGTAAGATGGTGCATATAAAACTTAAAACATTCCTTCAATTTTCAAAGGCTTGCTACAAATGGAAAAATGTAGCAGGTTTCCTCTCCAGTGTTTCTGCCAGAAAGAACATTTTGGATTTGGCACCATGGAATTGAATGCAATAGAGCTGCAATGATTCACTCCTATAAAAATTATCAACATTCAAATTCTTATTATTCTGTCCTGGACAGACAGCTCAGATAGCTGAGGTGTGTGCCCAAGACAGGCGTGCGCTATAACAGCTTGCTCTGAATGTGCGCGTTAAACAATATTGAAAATGAAAATGAAAAAATTCTTATTTGGAAAAAGAAGGAAATAAAAGAAAAACAACACTGTCACATTGTCACTGTCCAAAAACATGCATGCAAGTTAACTCTATATTTCTCGATGTTTCTAAGATTTTAATGACAGTGAAATGTTCCAAAAATCCTTTTATTTCTGTTTTGGAGAGGGTTATGGTTAGCTGGAGATGTGGTCACTGCCTAAAGAGCTAGACGATGTTTACATGCTGGTTTTGTTACTGCCTCTTGTAGCAGACAATATCTGAGGTAACCAGAAGTCGGTTCACGTGGTTTTTATCTAGGTAACCAATTGTTTGGTTATGTGAATTATATTTGTGTAACCTGTGGATTACCGTAACGGTTACCTCAAAGCTACGTTGAAATTATATTTTAAATACATAATTTTTAGCTCAAACATAAATTTAAAACAAAATACAAAAAAGCAAAAAGTTTTATAAAAGGTTTTTTAATGCAGCTTGCAAATTGAAAGAAGTGACTTGAAGATATTTGTATTCCTTTAGAGATAAAATAGCTGCAGATAATTTAGGCGCCTTAGCGGTCCGTGCATATTTCTTTAAAACTTTTGGTTAGACTCTATACTGAGCCTTCAGTCGCAGTTGCAATATACCATTGTCTACTGGTCTGCCACGAATCAAGTACTAAATATCAGTCCAAAACATTTGTAGGCAGGGTACAAACTTGGGATTTTTTTTGACTCGCCAATCAGGCCACTCATAGCAGCACTTTGACTCGCCCGTAAAACTTTTGAGTGGCCCAAGGCTGCATTTTGTTTTAAAAATACCTTACTTAAACTGCACTTTCGGAAAACCTGTCTGTCTCTCTGCAAATCATAGCGTAGCGAAATGCGACAATTTATTCCGATTGTGACTAAAGATGGACATGTCCGAGGTGTTCCTATTGAGCCTACGAATATTATGTGGCCGACTGGTCGAGACATTCCGAATGGTTTTGGAGCGTCCGATAGACTGGGGAAGTGGTCGCTATTATATCCTATATGGGTTTGATAGTACAGTAACAGGAAACCAGTTGAAAACAATAAATAAAGATTAAACTTCCTGATCAACTAATAATTTGCATTTTATACCTAACATAATACGCAGAAATTTTGGGTCGCCAGGCGGGCGACACATAATAAGGTTTTGACTTGCCCGACGCCATTTTGACTCGCCACGGGCGACCCTTAACTTCGTACCCTGTGTAAGTATACTAATAGTATGCCTGCATGAATAAACTTCCCGTAATTGTGAAGTTTGTGAGTTCACATAAATTTAATTTTTCGTAACCGACACGCTAACAGAACTGCGGTTTGCGTGAAATATTGTGCCCTGCTCTTGTTAATTTTGTTTTTATTGTAACTAACATTCAATAATTTAATTTCCTACGTTCCACATTTCATACTATTTAAATGCAGGGTTGGAAAAATGTTTTATTTTTCTGGTAGCCCACCGGGCTACCAGGTACCTAAAA
>JAECMU010230089.1:0-18968 GCA_016106625.1 Dracogyra subfuscus | reverse complement strand
GTGAGGGAGAGGGAGGTGGGGGAGGGGCAAGATCTAGCTCTGGTGGTAGAACATAAGTCTGAGGTGCTTGAGTTGGAGGTTCAAACCCCCTCGGTGGATCCATTGTATGATTGTTTTTCATGTTCCAACCAGTGCTCCATGACCAGTATGTCCTGTCTGTGGGAAAGGTTCAGAATTACCAAATGTTTGCCAATTAATAGTCGATGAATAATTAATTAATTATTTTGTAGTGGTTTATTAGACAAATCAAACTTATAAATATGAATACATAGATGACTTTTACTTTTAATTTTGGCTGGTATGAAAGTTCATTTTGTTTAATGATACCACAAAAGCACATAGATTTATTAATCACTGGCTGTTGGATGTCAAACATTTAGTAATGTTTTACTTGTAGTCTTAGAGGAAACCAGCTACATATTTCCATTAGCAGAAAGCAATCTTTTATATGCACTTCCCCACAGACAGGACACTTTTGTTGTGCTAGTTGGGATGGGAAAAAGCCCAGTCAGAGAATAGATCAACCATGTATGATATAGCTCGGGTGAAATTGCATTCTGTAGTGAAAAGTTAAAAGTTAGTTATGTTTAACGAGACCACTAGAGCATATTGATATATTAATCATCAGCTATTGGATGTCGATCATTTGGTAATTATGACATGGTCTTAGAGGGGGACGGGATGTAGCTCAGTGGTTCCTGCGCTCGCTCGATGCACGGTTGGTCTGGGATCGATCCCCGTCGGTGGGCCCATTGGGCTTTTTCTCGTCGCGGCCAGTGCACCATGACTGGTATATCAAAGGCCGCGGTATGTGCTATCTGTCTGTGGGATGGTGCATATAAAAGATCCCTTGCTGCTAATCGGAAAGAGTAGCCCATGAAGTGGTGACAGCGGGTTTCCTCTCTCAGTATCTGTGTGGTCCTTAACCATATGTCTGACGCCATTTAACCGTAAATAAAATGTGTTGAGTGCATCGTTTAATAAAACATTTCTTTCTTTTGGTCTTAGAGGAAACTCGCTACATTTTTCTGTTAGCACCAACAATGAATCTTTTATTTGCCCTCTCCCACAGACAGGACATCACATATCATGACCTTTGATATATCACTAATACTAGTCATGGGGCACTGGTTCGTAACGAGAAAAATCCAGTCAGAGAATGGATTCACTGAGGTGATTCGAACCTATGACCAAAGCACACTTCCTGACTGAGTTAGATCACACCCTGTAGTGAGACGGTTACCACCAAACATTGTCTGCTTTGATACCATATCATGTATGATATAGCTCAGGGTGAGACAGCACTGTGGAGTGGAGAGCGAGACTGCACTCTGTCTGCAGTCACTTCACATTAGAGGTCTTCCCGATGACAGTCAGAAGAAGCTGCACCTTCTATTTTGTCTACAGTGATCAAGATCTGAAAAACACCACTTTGAGATAAGCATCTTAAACAAACCTCACACCAATTTGCTGCCAATGCTACCAAATAAACCCACAGGCTTGTTTGCCATGTCGACAACTCTGCAGGAGGTTTTTTTCTTTTTTTTACTTATACCTGCTGACAGCTTTAAGGGGGCAGGAAAAAACACAGCTAGCCCATGTTGTTCCAATGTTGGTCCATGTAGACTAACCAGAGCCAGGGTAATCAGTGGTTTGACTAATAGAAAGTGACAGCTATTTCATTCCATCTCTTCTGGGTGTACTTTTGCTTAGCTGTCCCTCCTGGATTGGTTTAAAGGAATAGTGGTAGTTATTCTTTTGTTTATCATGTCACTGTGTTGATGGCTGCACTGATAAGGCATCGAGCCATTCATCAGGCTGGCGCCAGTCCGATGTACTGCCACACTTGAAGCTTGTGGCAGCGTAAGAGAGAGAGAGTGAGGATAGAGGAGATAAGGTCTCTTTACATACAGAAACCAATAGATCGTAGATGAGATGGATTCCTACTGGAATTGATTCAGCATTGCTTCCAGTTTGTTATGCAGTCTTAGTAATTCGGAACGAAACTGATTTGCCATATGTCAAAGAAATTGCAATAATGTAACCATGTATTGGTTTTCTTTATAACTAGTATCCAGTGTGCAAATTGAAGTGTGTTGTACTAAATACAAGTGGTATATTGAAGAAAGGTTATAAAATATAAAACATGGCACGCACTCAACTGGGAAACTGACCTTGTCAGAACTTGCGCCCATGATGGATATGTATACTTGAACTCAAATCATCAAAAGTAGATTTAGGCTTCAAAATGGAACATTAATCATTTATATTTGAAATATTTTAAGCTGTTTTAATATAATTACAAACTTTCCTGTGTCATATGATCTACTCTATTCTGATTAGACGTCACTAAAAATTATAAAAAATTAAGTTATCCTTATGATATATATGAACCTCAGACAAGTATGTTAAATGGGGTGTCATTATGTGACTGTTATACATTGATAAATTAACAAAAAGTGACAAACAATTTTTATATTACATTATTCTTTAATCTCAGAGCTATATCTCACTATTGTTCCTTTATTTTTTCTAATTTATTGTTTTGCTTACTAGGTATAGTCAATTAGCATATACTGTTATGAACAACCATTTTCATTATCTGAAATGCGTCACCAAATAGGGGTTAATCCTTAATTGTTAGTGGTTAGTTATAACCTCCCCGATGAATCCATAAAACCTGGCCAATATTGAAATCTGAACTCTGTGCCTACCAGCCTGGGAGCCCATGACCTAACCTCTGTACTGTCTGAGCTGGTCTATATCGTATTCCTAATGAGAAGGAGAGACAAATTATTAAGTAATGTAAACCTGCAGCTGCCTAAAGCATGTATGTATTAGTATGCTTACAGAGCTGTTATGTCACTCTCTGTACAGTGTACATGTGTGTGTACATACATACACACTTAAACCTTTACAGAGAAGCAGGAATGGTGTTAAGAAGAAAATTGGCAATTTTGTGTAACAATAAACACTGAGATAAGGGGCAATAAGAAGCAAGACTGACTAAATAGTGTCTGCAAACATCAAACGCAGCCTGGCTCCACAAACAAATAGTAGGTCCCAATCTGACACCGAGTTTAGTCTTTTTCAAGATAGTCCATGGCAAATGACATCTACTTCATGCCTGGAGCAAAAACTAAATGTTCCTATATTTGATTATAAAGATAACACATGTAGTTACAATAAAAATTCCTTAAATCAATGAAATATCTAGTTGATTTAAGAATGTAACTACAATTTATAGTCTAAACAAAACCTTGATAAGGAGTTGTTAAGAGCCATGTCATTTGTATTCCATAGTCATCTTGATTGTACAGTCAACCCTGTATTAAGCAGACACTTAAGAGAATTAAAAAACTTTTCTTTTAAAACATTTGGCTGTTTAATGCTGGTTATTTTATATTATATGACTTGAGATAAATAAGGCAGTCTTTTAACAGATGACAGAAGACAATTTTCATGTATACTAGTATATGAGATGATTTGAGATAATCTTAAGGTGATCTTTTGTAACAATTGGCTGTTTAATACACATTAATTAATATTTTATTAAATTAACTTAAAGAATATTACGGTGATTGCCATGAAATTTTATTGGTTAATGGATGTTAATTTATACTACAGTATACACAGTGTTCTGTTAAGACAGTTGGCTGTTTAACACAGGCGGCCTTTTGTACAGGTTTGCTATTGTGAACATTTTAAATGTTTAATAATCTAAAACTGAGAAGAAAAAACCCTTCATGAACCTGTTTTATTTTCCTCCCTCACACAAAAAGGAAGGACATTTTTTATTTATCGACACACTCAACACATTTTGGCGTCATTTTATTTATGGTTATATGGTGAAGGACCATACAGATATTGAGGGAGGAAACCTGCTGTTGCCACTTCATGGGCTATTCTTTTTGATTAGCACCAAAGGATATTTTGTATGCATAGACAGGATAGCACATACCACGATCTTTGATATACCAGTCATGGTGCACTGGCTGGAGCAATAAATAGCTAAATGGGCCCAACACAAGAGGTCCATAGAAGTTCACCACATCTGATTGTGATCTGTGCTGGGTGGTTGGCGGCACACTCCACAAACAATAGCTGATGATCAGAGCAAACAAAGATCTTTTGTCGCAGGCATTGGTTACCTGCCGCCTGTACACCCAGGGAGGTGTCTTGTCTGGGTGTTATCAGCACCTCCTCCACAATGTCCTGTCTGATAGACACAGCGATACTCACGCCAGTATTGAGCTGCTCTGCTCAATTGTTTTTCTTGTAACTCCAATGCGTGTTTGTAAAACAAAGATGAGCCGATTCGGTGTTTTTCTTCATCACAGTCAAAGTCATTACAGCGCTAATGGATGTGTATCATAAAATTTGTTTTTGTTTGGTCAGTTTGTGCACGGGTTATTTTCCAGATTCAAATAAGATTGTTGTAGTATAAATTTTGTTTAGTACTTGTGCATTATTGTAAAGTCAAAACTGTTTAAAAGTCTTAATTTAGTGAAAAGTTCAAATGATCTTCTTATAATTGTTAATATACATTCGCTGAGCAGTTCGTTTTTTTTTTTTTTTTGGCTTATTAACCTTTTTCTTTTTCTTTTAATTCTGTTAACTTTAACCAATTCCCAACTCAGACCCACACCCTCCGCCTTTGCCCCTTCTGTCCCGGACAAAGTAACTGGTGAAGTTAGATATTGTGCCTAAGAGAGATGTGCCTGAACTGTAATTGGATATAGGCACATTAATATGATATGCCACCTCTATATACGTCCTTGCCCATAATAAAAAATATGCATGTTAATGTTAGTTTGTCTCATAGACCATTATCAAAATTAAAAGTTTAAATGACCTCCTCCTGAATATCAATATGCCTCATAGCCTATCCTAATAAAGAGCTAAAACTATGTATCGTAGCCTCTGCAATCTTGTTGGAAATGAACTGACATTGTTAAACATAACAGTCTAGTAACATGTATGATAATAGTTGGTATTCTTTTGTAAGCTACAACTTAGTTTTTTGTAGTAACTGGACACAAAATAAATATATGTCCATGATAATATTAAATCATTTAATTATAACAGTAAACTGTTATGGTATTGGCTATAATTTGAGAAAATGTATCATTATGTATGTGATAATCTTTAATGGTAATTCCTTGTGTGAAAGATCACATATTGTGTTGGCGTATGATTGCTGCAAGGCTTTCATTAACTGCTGCAACTGAATGTTAGGAGCAGATGCTTCTGCTGTTAATTGCATGGTCAGTTGATGCTAAAAGGCAATTACTGTCAGTGATCATTTCAGATGGACAATGGTATCTTGTCTGTGGCAGTGGAGAGCAAGCAGTTATAGACTGCAGCTTGGTAATGAATTATATGCCCAAGTGCATCGATTGTACTATATATTATTGATAGGTCATACTTGGCATAGGACAAGTGTGTAAGGACTTATATGTTCCTTTTATTTTACTGCAATTAAAAATTATTTGTATGATAAATAATTATAGTAAAATGGTATGCCTGAATGTCTTCGCTGTACAAGCAACATAGTGAGGCCTTGCTCTTTGTGCAAGATATTTGGTATATTGCATATAAGTGTAAAATATTATATGTACAAGTACATAATTTTAACAGTTTGTACATATGCAGATCCAGGTGGTGCTGGTCATACAAATGCATGTTTGAACAGGCTTTTATTATTATTATTTATTTTATTTATGTTTTTTTTACATTTGTGAAAAAGGGTGTATTTGCCCCTGGATCCACATCTGGTATATACATGCATACAGATTCTGTTTCTGGCCATTCAGATTGAGATATAAAAGAAATAGTGCTATCTTTAACTAATGCTGTGTGCATATCCTATAATTGTCAAAATACTCATTGACCTCTGTGTTACACACACATAATTTTGGAAGTTAAGAACCAGTGATGAATGATACACTGACAATAGCTAAATAATTCAAGGCATAATTTGTTTACTAAAAATATTTTCTTTGGCCAATATTGTTATTAGCACGTACTGGTTTTTGCCAATGCTTTTAGTCCATGTGTGAATCAAGATGCGGGGCATGTGCTGATAATTTCATACAATATGACTGCTACAGGTTATCATGTTTACCTCAGCATCACTTATCTCAACACCATGCCTGTTTCCTAGACATGGAGTTTGCCTGCTGTCTTCACTTCTCACCTCAGTACCTGCATGTTCTCATATCTATGGTACCAGACTGTTTCAGTCTCTTCATATACTCTCATATCTATCAGACTGTTTCAGCCTCTGCATATACTCTCATATCTATCAGACTGTTACAGTCCCTGCATACTCATATCTACCAGACTGGGATGTAGGTTAGTGGTAGAACTGTATCTGGTGTACAATGGGTCATGGGGTTTAGTCCTGCATGGAAATCCTGTGGGAATGTTTCCATTTCAAACCATCGATTCACAACCAGTGAATCGGAAGCCACTGTTATGTGTAACCCTATCTATGGGGAAATGCATACAAAAGAGTTTTACTCTAAATTGGAGTTACTGGGTGTAGATCATTTATTAAATTGATCGCTCTCAGTGAATTTTGTTATTGTCATAGACAGTGTTCTATGACTGGTGCAACAAAGGTTGTGGTTTATGGCAAAGGACATGGAAGATCCCTTGATAAAAGAAAGTACCCTATACAGCTACAGTAGGGTCATCAATCAGTTATCTGAGGCAGGATATAGAGTGCTTGCCTGAGGTGCAGTGGATCGCAGGATCAATCACCTTCAGTGAACTAAATAGTTATCCCCCAACCTAACCAGTGCTCCTTGACTGATGTTCTGTTCTGTTCTGTCTGTGAAAAAGTATATTTATAAAACTTGTTTTAAAGCTCTATTGATAACAGTAGCCTGATGGGTTTTATTCTCGCTTTCTAGATTCTAAGCCATGTGTTCATATCAACATAATATTACACAGCCATAGCTTTAGCTATGTTGAGATGTCATTAAACATGCTCCCTTTCTCTCATACCTTAAAAGTATAACATCTAGACCACATATACAAATTATCCTAAGCATGACACATACCTAACTACATCTGATTAAATAATGTGCTGGGGAGTGTTAACAAACATGCATTCCTTTCATTTCTCTCTCCCCCCCCCCCCCCACGCCCCACCATCAGATCAGCCCATACTTTAACTAATGTTCATGAAGAATGTGGTATATTCCACACCACTATTCCTGTTATTCCCATAATGGTTGTGGTCTGGTCATGGGCAGTTAAGATTGGTGTCTCACCAACTTATCTTGAACCTGTGTCAGCACAAAATGGCCATCAAGTCGGCTGCCAATGCCAGAAATGACAAATCTGTATCCCATGGGGCTTTAAACTGGTACCTTTATGGTCAGAGATCGGCTGTGTTGTTGTATTAACTTTATTATTTATTTTCCTTTCTATTTCAATGCAAATGGATGTGAAAGGGGATAGTGAAACAAGCAAACAGCTGTGTAGGGTTTGTTTTCTTTCTTCTGTATGAACTCAACTGCTTGTCATGAAATGACATCAGATGTCATTATCAGGGTTTTTTCCCCAACAAAGTCAAAATTTAATGATTTATTTTTATGCTGTTTTAACCAGTTTCTCCCAGCATATTGTTTGTAGACTGAATTGAGATAGTGTTTGTGGATTTTTTTTGGTGTGCAACACATGGGTAATTGTTAATAACACAATTCGAAATATGCCAAGTTGCAAACTAAATGTGTTTGTATAGATTTGAAACCAATGTGGAGCTATTATCTAAATTAGTTTTACATGTGGACCACCAGTAAAATCCTTTTTATTTACATGATAAAACAATTAAAAATGTTTTTACTTGAAATATGTTTTTATAGTTGAGCTAAACTTTAAAGGTTCAGTGGTTTTGTTTTTGAAAATATTCAGTTTCACTTTCGACTTTAGCATTAAGCTAGGTAGAGTTAACCGTTAAATATATAATACAAGTAAAATTAAAATGAGAATATACAAGCTATCATTCTACTTAGATTAGGAATTAAAATCTGCTTTTAGGTCATCCCCATGAAAAACCATAAAAAGTGCATATAAAAGACCCCTTGTTGCTTATTTCTAGGAGTAGCTCATGTGGCAGCAGTAGATTTCCTGTTGGGTTCGGGTTTGGGTAGAGTTTAGGCATGCTCATATGCCACTAAAACTTCGAGCATGTCTGTCCCAGGCCCGTCTCTAGATAGCTAAAAATCTGTCTAGGGACAGATTTCCTATCTTCTTTTTTTCCCGATCCAATGTTGAATTAACAATATGTCATGTAATAACAAATAACTGTAATTAAAATGTGCTGAACCAAAACAACAGAAGAAAGACAAAAAGAAAGGAAATGCTATGATCCGACCAAGATTAAGACTTAAACTTCTTCTCTTGAGCTTAAGGTTTTAAACATGGAAGTCAAAAGAAGTAAATATAACAAGTTTAAGTTGATTATATTAACTGCAAACATGAGACCTGCAACTAATCTGTCCAATTTGAAAGGGTTTTAGATCCAACAGCCTGCTGCATCATGGTTTAGCACATCATGGTGTGAGGTTGAAGAGTGTCGGTCATTAAGCCGTTAGCTGGAAGCTGATTAATCACTGATCACAACAGATGCTGGTCAGCTCCGTCTAGACACACTGGGCCGGTAATCACAAAATCCGTGTTTGTTTTCAACAAGCCTCCGATCATACACACTGCATTGATAATTCCACAAATTTATTTGTTTTCAAGAACGCTTTGATCATGGCAGCAGTCTTTGTTGTTCTGGTTATTATAATAATAAGGTTGATGATCTTTGGCCATCCCCCACTGTCATTAATTTGACAAAACAAACCGCTTCTATTGACGGTGGATTCGCCCCCACGTGGTGCCCGTGATTTGTGCTCTGTTACATTAATTGGTGTGAAATATTTTTAATTTGTCAGTTAAGTTTTGCTGGTTTATTGTTCTGTTCTGTTATAATAGAGTACCCATGCAGTTTTGTCTGGGATGCTTATTTTAATTGTCTTTTTATTTAACTTGTATTTATGCATAAATGGATCCATAACAATCAAACCATTGAGGTATGTTGTGGTTATACAAGAATATTAAACCAATGCACAGATGAATGTTCATTCATTTGTGTAAACAAATTAAGTTTTATTTTCTTACATAATTATTTTTACCTCAATGAAAAAACCATCTATATAATTAGTTTAGTTAGATCTAGGAAGTCACGTGTGCAAATGATTACAGTCACTGTTTTACAAGTGCTGTCATTAAAGTGATGACGTGTATGCCGGTGAGTGGTTAAGCAAAATGCTATGTAATAAGTTCTGCAGATTCACTCAAATCTATCATGTCATGATGCACATATTGTCTGGATTTTTTGTGATGAAATGCATAATTTATTATTATTTACATTATACCAGTATCTGTCTGAGGGTTATAAATGTATCTCACCAGACTGTAGTATTCTACCATGTTATTAATAAATGCTGCCATTTCCAAATCCACTATATTTGATTGTCATTTATTATTTAAAAATTAATTGTTGAAGTCAAGCCATTTATATAAGCCCTACTACATTATTCCAGGTGGTTACAATTCCAATAAATGTACATTATTTGTGTTTCAGAATGAACTGTCTCAGAATCTACAAACATTATCAGAAAAAGCCAAGTCTGGAACCGAGTTTATACAAAGGTTGAAATCCATGACAGAAAGTGTAAATGTAAGTATAATATTATATATATGTGTGTGTGTGTGTGTGTGTGTGTGTGTGTGTGTGTGTGTGTGTGTGTGTGTGTGTGTGTGTGTGTGTGTGTGTATCTATTTGTTTCATTACTCCACAAAGCATTGCAATTGGCAAAATCATCAAAGGTGGTTTTTATGTCTAAAATCATTCTCAACCAAATTGGTGACTGTTTTTACTAGAAGCTGTGCTTTTAGTGTCAAATATGTTTCATACTTACCGATACAATTATACACATCACTGTGTTCGGTAATTGTAACTAACCTTCTATATTGATTTTCTTTCATTTGTCCTTTTTTTCGTAGGACTGTCTGCCCAGGACTGGGTTAGTGGATAATTGGTAGTGATTAGTGTGAGATAAGTTAGTATAGTGGTCTTGCAGGTACCAGGAGGCGAACCTAGTACCGACAGTCCGACAAGCCTCAAGTCTTATGGCTTAGCCATTATACCACCAGTAACCTGTAGGGTGGGACTTAGCTCAGTGGTAAAGCACTCACTCGATGTGCAGTCAGTCTGGGATTGATCCCTGTTAATGGGACCCATTGGACTATTTCTCATTCCAGCCAGTGCACCACGACTGGTTTATCAAAGGCAGTGGTATGTATTACCCTGTCTGTGGGATGGTGCATATAAAAGATTCCGTTGCTATTCTGGGCACACACCTCAGCTATCTGGACTGTCTATCAATTTTTATTTTTTTTTATTTTTTTTTAATGACGCACTCAACACATTATAATTACGGTTATATCGGCGTCGGACATATGGTTATGTCGAGAAAAACCCCAGTGGTTAGCTGACGGGGATCGATCCTAGACCGACCGCGCATCAGGTGGGCACTGTACCACTGGGCTATGCTGCCCGCTCTGTCTATCAAGGACAGTGGGTTAGTGGCTAGGTGTAGTTACAGGTTAGTGAGAGAGAGAGAAGTTGGTGTAGTGGCACTACACCTACCTACTGAGTTATTAAAACTCATTTCAGTTGGGAGCCGGTACTGGGAGATGAACCCAGTACCTACGCGCCTTAAGTATGATACAAGCTTAACCACAACACCATCGATGCCAGTAGTACTACACTGAAAGCTGGGTGATATGTTAAGTGTTCTCCTAGGTACTCTGCTACTCAGGTAGTAAGATGATGGGCTGATTACCTCATTCTGTGTCTTTGGCTGGCATTTTCACAGTAACCTGGCTCTGATTAGGTTACATTGTGATAACATAGCACAAATACTCCTGTTGAGCCTGCACACTAAACATGTTTGTCTTAACACTGTAAGTTACTACCGACACAACTTCCTACTTACTCAGTCTGGTAATCTTCCCAAGCGGAAGCCATAGACTTGAAGCACATGTTAATGTTTCCTATTTACTGTTGTAGCAAATGAGATTTTGTTATCTGAGGTGCTGTAGGTAACAGGATCAAGCTTGCTAGCAGACCCATTGTTGTACCTGTACATTTGAATGTTATAATAATATTTCAAAATCTATGGTATGAGCTATCCTGTTAAGACTATTTTCCTGAATGTATATTTGTAAAAAGGTACAGTAGGATATATGACTACTGGTAATCCCCCATGTCTATGGATCTACATGATTATTTCCTGCCCAGTGAGTTATACAATGTATTACAGTCCACATACTGTCTTTGATTGTAGAAAAGTCCCTTTAAAACTGTCAGTGCCATCTGTGTACTAGCAGTGAGTTTTCATAATTTTCAGTTTTGTGTTATGACACCTCTACAACACAAGGTCAGTACAATCATTGGGCTATTTTTCGTTCCAATCAGTGCTCCACAACTGGTGTAACAAAGGCCGTGGTATGTACTATCCTGTCTGTGGGATAGTGCATATAAAAGATCCCTTGCAGCTAACTGAAATGTGTAGCCCATCAAGTGGCGACAGCGGGTTTACTCTCTCAATATCTGTGTGGTCCATAACCATATGTCCGACTACATATAACCGTAAATAAAATGTGTTGAGTGCGTCATCAAATAAAACATTTCTTTCATTTCCTTCCTTCCTTTCTATGGATCTACATGGTTCTTTACAACAGTTATACAATGTATTACAGTCCACATTGTAGAAAAGTCCCTTTAAAACTCTCAGTTCCATCTGTGTACTAGCAGTGAGTTTTCATAATTTTTAGTGTTGTGTTATGACACCTCTACAACACAAGGTCAGTACAACAAAGGATGTGGTATGTACTATCCGATTCCTGTCTGTGGAATGGTGAATATAAAAGATCCCTTGCAGCTAACTGAAATGTGTAGCCCATGAAGTGGCAACAGCGGGTTTACTCTCTCAATATCTGTGTGGTCCTTAACCATATGTCCAATGCCATATAACTGTAATAAAATGTGTTGATTGCGTCATTAAATAAAACATTTCCTTCATTGCCTTCCTTACTTCCTCTACAACACAGTGATAGACTGACTATTGGTTGTCAAACATTTGGTCATTCTGACATAGTCTTCAAAGTTAAAAAGTGTATTTTGTTTAATGACAACACTAGAGCACATCAAATTATTAATCGTTGCCTATTGGATGCCAAAGATTTTACAAATTTGTCATGTCTTAGAGAGGAAACATGCTAAAAAATTTTGTTTAGTAGCAAGGGATCTTTTATATGCACTATCCAACAGTCAGGATAGCAGATACTATAGCTGTTGATATACCAGTTGTGGAGCACTGGCTAAATTGAGAAATAGCCAGATGATCCCTCCGTAACAAAAGGTATCGATTATAGACCGACCACGCATCAAGTGAGTGTTTTACCACTGGGAAGCATCCCGCTCCATCATAGTCTTCAAAGGAAGCCCACTATATTTTCCATTAACAGCAAATGATATTTTATAATATTAATTGTCCCACATGATTTCATTTCAATATAAGAATGATGTCCTTTTCACGCTGTGTTAAAATAGAACATTACTACTTGTTTTCATTTGCAAAAATAACAGAAAAAACACATGTGCCTTAATGGTGCAGCACACCTGGTTTATTGCAACTGCAACGAAATTGCTAAATAAACATTAATGTGTAAATTGCATTTTTATAAAAACTGCACAGTCAGCATCAATGAATAAAATGCAACCACATTGAAACTGCAGAATAACGATTGATGTGTGGCATAATTGCCTAGAAACTGGAATTTTAACACTTTTTCTCGGTGTATGTCTTTATCTATTGATCTTGTATTTCTGTTAAAAAACCCACTGTAAATCTGGCAGTGAAAATAATAGACTTGTACTGAAGTGTATGTATGGATGGTGCTATTTATTTGTAGCAAATCATGGGAGTGGAATCTCGTTCTGTATTAAAGGCAATGTTGTGTGCACGTTCCGTGTTTCTCTGGTGAACTGATTGAGTTTCCACACGGAAATGACCATCAGTCATTGTCTGGAGGGTTCATGAGACCATCTTTCAGCACGGGCGAGCGTGACTCTCTCTTCCATTAATACTGTGTTGATCAGAACACGTGCATGCTGCTCACCGGTGCTGTTTGTATAAACAGATCAATACATATCTATACCTACTTAGTGTGATACAAGACTGGAAGCCTTCATTTCATTCTTTCTCTTCATTTTAACTTCATTTCCGTGCTTATATACTGATATACTGATGGAAAGAAGTAAGGGAACACCTAAATAGTACGAGCTAGTAATGACTGCCACCAGAACCTCCATCCATAGTAAGTTAACTGTTTCTCACACTCAGTTCCACAGTACTGACATTCATTCCTACATTACATCTCTGCATTTTATACAAACATAACTATGCATTTAATTTTAACCTATTTCTGTGCTTATATCTAATTACCATAAGGTTCAAGCTTGCTGTCCTGGGCACACATCTCAGCTATTTGTGCTGTCTGTCCAGGACGGTTGGTTAGTTGTTAGTTGGTCAGTGGTTAATGAGAGAAAAGAGGATGTAGTGGTCTTATGCCTATCCATTGAGTCATTAAAATTTGCTCTGGGTGAGACCAGTACCAGGCTGTGAACCATGTACCTACCAGCCTTATGTCTGATGGCTTAACCACAACACCACCAAGGTCAACTTAGTCCCACATTACATCTCTGTATTTTATGCAGGCATAGCTGCTCGAATCAGTGAATTAAAGTTGGTCTCAAATACAATGTGTTCCATTATTTCTTTCCATCAGTGTATATCCAATTAAGAGTGATCCTAATCTTCAAGACTAGGATGCTGTTTGAGAACAGTCGGCTGCTGAAGGTGCTGAACACTATATTAAATATAGTAGGCAATTCATTTCATTTCAATTTATTTCTGTGCTCATATCCAGTTAAGGTTCAAGCATGATGTCCTGGGCACACACACATCAGCTATCTGGGCTGTCTGTCCAGGACAGTGGGTTAGTTGTTCATGGTTAGTGAGAGAGAAGGGGGTGTTGTGATCTTATACCTACAGTACACACTGAGTCATTAAAACTCATTCTGGGTGGGAGACAATACAAGGCTGCGAACCCTGTACCTACTAGCCATATGTCTGATGGCTTAACCATGACACACCCGAGGCCGGTAATATAGTAGGCATGAAAAATCACTGCCTGCCACCTTTTAATGAACACTCTTCCTTTTAAGGGTTCAAGCATGCTGTTCTGGGCATACACTGCAGCTATTTAAGTTGTCTATTCCATATACGGGTTAATAAGTATTAGTTATTGAGACAGACATTGGTATATATTGACCATTAAGCCCTTTAAATTCAATCTGTAGATCCATTCAAAGTTCAGGCATGTCTACCCTGGGTCCAGTCTCTGGAATGATCAGTGGGTGATTCCAAGGAATGCATGATCTTCTTTTTCTTGTTTTTCATCAGTCAAATCATAAGACCAGTCATTCCCACAATTAGAGGTGGCGTTCATTAGTTCAGTGACTTTTCCATGCAGTGTTGTGGCATGAAGAAAACCCAGATGAACTTTATTTATCTGCCTTAAACCGATTGCTTAACCACTGTTCAATCAAGGCTAGTACCTTACCGGTAATTTGAAATGAGAAATCCGTTGCTGATAATCTGACTGGATTAGATTAATCTTTTTAATCTGTTACTAAAATTGTTGCAGGGGTTGGTTGGATTATTGTGCAAAGGAGGTTGTACTTTCTAGCTGTCTTTCTTGGGCCATCTCAGCAGCTTCTGTAACCCCATGAATAATGGTATTATACACTCCAGTTGAAAAATTTAATCAAATCGCCCGATATTGACCAATTTCTCTGTTTTCCTGTCTGGAGTCTGTCTGTGGTGAAATCCCATTAAACAAAAGAGATTGTCACAGAAAGTATTTATTAGGATCTCATTAGTACTTCATCACTTGGCCCAAGTTGATTGTAAACACACGACTTCAGTATAATAGCCAGCTGTAATCCACAACAATATATCCTGCAAATAGATTTCCAGTGTTATATGTTTTATATGGAGCACCGATTCCAATACGTACACAGATGTAGACGGAATGTGCGGGGTAATGATCCATTAGGCCAGATGATTTTCTAAGTAACCACCATCTTGTCCTGACAGGTTTTCTGACAGAAAAATCAATCCCCCTAGTATTTGAGAGAATTGGTTTGTTTTCCACTATTTGTGTGTTGGCTGCAGTTCAGTGCTGCTGGCCTGCTGTCAGAAATATCTCTGTCCTCAAGAGGTTTCGTAATACCATCTGACATTCTCGTAATATCTCTTGTCAAACAGTTAACACATTACCGGACATCTGATAAATAAATAAATTATATGTGTGTGTGTGTGTGTGTGTGTGTATATAATCAGACAAAAAATTGAGAAATCACATCTCAGCATTATGCTATTACTATTAACTATCTTGGGCTTACATGTGATTTCTCAATTTTTTGTCTGATATTGGATTTTTTAAATACAGTAATTTTCATAAAGATTGGAATTAATCTGAAATTATGAAAATTATCATTAATTAAGAATGATATAACAAGGGTTTAAATTGACATTTGTAAATTATTAACAATTTGATCAGAAAATCTGAAACCAAATTTACAGTTTCAATTTACCAAACAGCCAGAATGGTGGTAGATCTAGAAAGGACACGTGATTTTGGAATTAGTTTTTTTCTTGAATTAATAATGAAATAAATTTGCCATATTCAATATGAAATCATATTTTGCCATGTAATAAATGACAGCTTGAACCTTGGAATATAGTGTTCAATTTTATAAATATCATTTCAGTATAAAAAAGAAAATGCGTATCATATTCTTACTTATGCCATGAGTGATGCTTTTGATAGATGTATTAAAACATATATTTATTCAGCTGACATGCCATGAGCTGTTAGTATTTAAAAAAGTTATAATGTAATATAATAATTTGTCAATTGTTTCTCAGTTTTGTTTTTAAACATGTTTACAAGTACGGTAGGTAATGGTTTAACCAGTAATACATTTTTGAAGCAGTAAACCAAAATGACCATTTGTTGATTTTAAAATTTGTTCTTGTGTGTGGTGGATACAGGAAGAAACTATTGAAGGCATTGGTCTGTTGTTGTTCTGAACCTCTGATTAACAACATGTTGTAGACAATCCCCACTTGGTGCCAGATGAGGTTCATTCAGTGCACACATGTACACAGTTTGCAAACAGTGTATTAATGCACCAGTGCTTAGATTAATACACCAGTGGTCAGTGCTATAAGCATCATTGGACAACCTCCCAGGGTTTGTTTACAAACGTCTGAAGCTGTACCCACTGTACACACTGACCAGCACACACACTACTGACCAGCGGCTACATCCAATTAGCAGACTACCAGTACCGAGAAACCTCTTATAAAGACCACTCTGCTATAAGATTGATCCCCCGTTGGTGGGCCCATTGGGCTATTTCTCATTCTAGCCAAGTGCATAATGACTGGTATATTGAAGGGCATGGTTTGTGCTATCCTGTCTGGAATGGTACATTTAAAAAAAACACCTGAATACTAGTGGACAAATATAACGGATTTCCTCTGGATTTCCTCTCTAAGTCGATACATCAGAATTACTAAATGTTTGACATCCAGTAGCCAGTGATTAATAAATCAATGTTTCCTAATGGTTAAACAAAAACAAACGTTAAGTTTTACTGACAAACACTGAGTGCTTTGTAGGTTTGACAGTACATATTGGATACTGTGTAGTAGCTATTCGATGCTGTGTTGTAGCGGCTGGATTGACAGAGAAGTTTAGGAGTATATTTTCACATCGTTTACATACTGTTTATACAGGCAAACTGAAATCACAGACCTGTCTTTGCAGGAAAAAAACCTTTAATGGGTTCAAGGCTTCTTGAGAATATGCATTTTCCAAATTACGAATGTTATAAAAACAATCCAAGCATTTGAAAATCATTTGATAATTAAGCATCCATCAACATCCTCATATTTTTAAGAGCCTCAAGTACCGTTTGAAAGGTAACTGCACTTCACCAGATCGTAAAACTGGAAGTAGAAGTGGTCTCTATCCTAATTACAGTGAAATGTTACTTAGTGCGCGAGCTTACACTCGAGGTGTGAGGGGTCACAGGATCCATTCTCATCAGTTCTCTTGTTAAGGTTTTTCCATAGTAAGTGAAGTATCGGTGGTAAGTGCAATTCTGTCTCTGGGAAAATGCACTTGAGATACTCCTTCATGCAGGCAGGGTGAAGTATATGTACATTCATACCTGCTCTAGTGGCCACCTGTTTTAAGCAATCACCTATGTGAACAGAGCACATTTTTATTATCACAAAGCATCCATTATAGTACAAACTGATATGCAAAACTGGAAGCCAACATTTTTGTTCTTGGCTAGGATGTCATGTAACATTCATTCATATAATCAAAATTATATTGTTCAACAGTATTTTTTATTAATTTTCTGTAACATTGTGAATGTTACAGGAACAAAAATGCATCAAGAGAGATATAAATCTATCAAGTGATGGTCCTCTTTTTATGTAAATCTTAAAATAAATGGGAATGCATGTCCCAATTTTCAGTTTGAAGTTTTTCTAATATTTATTTGTCTTTAATAGATATTAATCTGGTGGTGGATGCCATGGTTTTGGTCTTGGTATTAATCATTTGACACATCCGTCTCATGGGTTCATGCTTTCCAATAAGCTGCAGCGGTTGTCAGAAATGCCAAATGTTATAATAAAAAATCATCAATAACTTTGCAGTGTTTTTTTGGCAGTGAGTCACATGCACATATTTCAACACATCTGACGCCGGATCGTCCGCTCGCCTGACAAACACGCATTCACGTCTCATTGACCGTTTGGTCTATAATTCCGGTGGTCAATACCAGTGTATTTTATCAGCCTGACTGCACCATCAATGGTCAGAGGCAATCAGAAACCGGTGTGTTATTCAGCCCATGAGATCCAGATGATGGCTCAATCAATAGCTGCATTCCTAATCAAGCAAAAGAGCTGTCAGATTAGGAATGACATATGTTGAATATTGTAAATGTGTAGCAGAGTGTCATACCGAACACCCAGGCATCAGTTCTATAACCAACTTGATCCTATCTTCAGACCTGATGAGGTGTTTTTGCCTTACTTTGACCAATAGTTCTTATAAGACATATAAATTATCCGGTACAAATTTGTAATTTGTCAGTAACAATGTCGATGGTGCCGGTCACCATGTCCGAAGCTCACGTTGTAGTAAAACGTCAGCTGTTTTGGAGTCGAATACACTCACAGGGCGCACGCGACCAGGCAAAGTGAGCCAGAACTTCACCTCGATCTCATTGACTTCGCCGTGTCACTTTCTGTGAGGTGGAGCCGATGTCGCCTTGTAAAAACATTCATAAATTTTCAAAAATATTAACTGTTACGTTTGGTGACAGGTACAATTTCTTTTATGTCAGGCACAAACTGATTGGTGCAGGACATTGTGTCAGGTACACCAATGTTTTTTAAGGCTTGAACAACTTGAGTGAAGTGCTTTCCTAACTCAGATTATGGGGAGCCAGGGCAGTTGAGAACTTAAGATAAAGTGAAAACCACCCTCAGTAAACCAGAATTGCCCCAAAACGTTTTTCACGGTTCCCATTTTAAAATGAAAATCTCTCTAAAATTCCTTAAATCAGATGTTGTACTTCATTCCACAAGCCTTGAAATAAGCGCCCGGTCACGGTCATTATCCGGTACAAATTTGTAATTTGTCAGTAACAATGTCGATGGTGCCGGTCACCATGTCCG
>JAECMU010230068.1:0-14546 GCA_016106625.1 Dracogyra subfuscus | reverse complement strand
TTGTACATAATTAGAAACTTAAAATAAAATTCACATATAAACCGCACCGTTATATAAACCGCCACCTCCGATATGAAGAAAAAAAAGTAGCGGCTTATACTCCGCAAAATACGGTATTTATGATATTTTGTAAAAATAATTGAATTATGGCTATGGTCCATAATTCAAAAACTAACCTGCCTGAGAGGGTTGACATGGATTTCACTCCATCATGGTGTAGTTAAAGTGATGCAATAGCTAGATCTGGTCTGTAAAAATTAATGTAATTTTGATTTATTATTCATTTTTGAGAGAAATAAGGTCCTTAAATCTGTGACAGTATGCCTTTAAACTTGTTCCAACTTTTTATAAAGCTTTTATTGTCAGGTCAGGTTTATTGTCCTAGGGTTTTATGTGCAGATTCAGAGCAAACTGTTGTAGTGCATGCCTGGCATGGACAGGAAAAGGGTTGGGGTGGGTGGGAGAGGGGACTACCGTAACATAGTAGTCTCTTTGAGTTTTTTCCCCTGTTCCAGTTGGAATACCTCTAAATAATCTGCATCTATTACATTTATATGAGACCCGTGAATACACTTGTTCAAACTGTTGTACGAAAATAAAGCTTGTTTCATTTCTAACTAAAATAAGATGTATATTTACAATGACATAAATATTGAAAGTCTTTAAAATCGGTTACTAAATTGGATTAAATATGATCAATAAAACCTCTCTTCAGGTTGATATCCACATGATGTGTCAGCCACCTTCCGGTGAATGGATTCAAATGGGAACTGAGATCACCGACGGACACGGTCGACTTACGTTTGAGATCCCAATGGAGAAGCGTGTCAGTCAGGGCATGTACCCAGTCAAGATGGTGGTCAGGTTTGTAGTGTCTGTTATCACTCTGTTATTCCAGATCTCCATGGAAACGTGTCTCGGTCAGGGAATATACCCAGTCAAGATGGAGGTCAGTTTTGTAGTTTCTGTTATCAGTGTGTATTTCCCGATCTCCATGGAAACGCGTCTTAGTCAGGGAATGTATCCAGTCAAGATGGTGGTCAGGTTTGTAGTTTCTGTTATTACTGTGTTATTCCAGATCTCCATGGAAATGCGTCTCAGTCAGGGAACGTATCCAGTCAAGATGGTGGTCAGGTTTGTAGTTTCTGTTATCACAGTGTTATTCCAGATCTCCATGGAAACGTGTCTTAGTCAGGGAACGTATCCAGTCAAGATGGTGGTCAGGTTTGTAGTGTTTGTTATCACAGTGTTATTCAGTTTACATCTCCCTTAAGGGGTTGACATAACCCAGTGGTAAAATGCTTGCCTGATATGTGACTTATCTTGGATCGATCCCTGTCAGTGGTCTCATCAGGACTATTTCTTGTTTCTGCCAGTGCTCCAAAACTGGTGTAAAAAAGGCTGTGTACTATCCTGTCTGTTGGATTCTGCATATAAAAGATCCCTTGCTGCTAATCAACAAGAGTAGACCGTAGCTTGATTGCAGCCAGTTTCCATCCTTATCTATCATGCTATATAACCATAGATTAAAATGTGCTGAGTGTGTTTTGGAATAAAACATTTATTACTTCCTGTCTTTCCACCCTTAAAGGTATGTCATAGTTAAATGTTGGACTGTTAATCCAATTACATTATGAGTAGTAGTTATAATGTTGTATAAACATGATTAAATAACTGCATGTCCTAAAAACACATACCTCTTACATTTTCAGAGGGGATCACACATCCTGCGATTTCTACTTAGCTGTGTTACCACCGAAGACAGAGACCGTTATTTTTAGTGTGGATGGATCGTTTACTGCAAGTGTCAGCATCATGGGCAAAGATCCCAAAGTGCGAGCAGGGGCTGTTGATGTTGTCAGGTAAACAGTATTCCAAATAATTCTTTTGAAACAACCTGCAGAATTTGCATTTACTCATTTTGACTAGTTGCTAACTATTTATTTAAATTGAAACCAAAAATGGAAGTTGTTCGAGGTAATTTAACATATAAGGCAACATTAATTTAAAAAAAACTATAAAACTTTCTAGTGTTATGGGGCATTTTATTATATATATATATGGTTAACTTTATAAAAATAATAATAAATATGTTTTCTGTATTTATGAGGATGTGCTGGGAAAAGAACTGTATGCTAACAAAGATGGCTTTTTTTCTCTCTCTTTCCAAATGTTTCTCCGCATTTTGGACATTTAGTGTTCATTATGCTCATATGCATGTAGTATTTCAAACACTGGTAAGAAAGAATTAAAAAACATGATGAAAACAATCATATACTTCTCCTTTTATTTTTAGATGAACCATTCAAAACTGCACCAAAATTCCTTCAAGAAATTGTGTAAAACTTTCTTTTTTGACTTAATCTGATGGGACATTCAAAATTCAATAGAACCAAATTTTCCCACCCATTACTGATCACGATCAGGCTGCTGGTGCTCTCTTGCACTCAACCCATTTCCTGTCGTGGACGGCAAAACAGACCAAGGTCGGCGCCTGTGCCTATGATAGGCGTGCACTGTAACAGCTTGTTCTGAAATTGTGCACGTAAAACTCTATGACCTGACCATGACCATGTCCAGTCGTATACATGATAATTTATTGAAGATATGACATGGTGCTAAATATACCATAACTTTGCTGCTGATTGCCTTACAGACACTGGCAGGAACTGGGCTATCTGATCCTGTACGTGACGGCCCGACCGGACATGCAGCACAATAAGGTGGTGGCGTGGCTGGCCCAGCATAACTTTCCTCACGGCATGGTCTCCTTCATGGACGGCTTGTCCAAGGACCCTCTCCGACAGAAGCTCAACTACCTGAAGACCCTACAGACCGAGGTACAAATATAGTGAAACTCCTCTAAACCGGACACCCACATTATCAAGTAAAAGAAAGAAATGTTTTATTTAACGACACACTCCACACATTTTAATTATGGTTATATGGCGTCAGACATATGGTTAAGGACCATTTTGAGAGGAAATGCGCTGTCGCTACGTCTTGGGCTACTCTTTCCGATTAGCAGCAAGGGATCTTTGATTTGTGCTTCCAACAGGCAGGATAGCACAAACCATGGCCTTTGTTGAACCAGTTATGGATCGCTGGTCGGTGCAAGTGGTTTTCACCAAGTCATTGAGCCTTGCGGAGCACTCACTCAGGGTTTGGAGTCTGTATCTGGATTAAAATCCCATGCCTCGACTGGGATCCGAACCCAGTACCTTCCAGCCCGTAGACCGATGGCCTTACCATGACGCCACCATATGTTCGACACCGATATAACCGTAATTGTAATGTGTTGAGTGCGTCGTTAAACAAAAAAAAAAAACAGATACTTAAAAAGGGTTTACAGAGGGGTCCAGTTTCACTGTATAGTGACATTGTACAAAATCGTTGTCAAACAGTTTATAAACATTAAACTGATTAGCTTCCAGATTTTACCATAATTGTAATGTTTTTTCATCTAATAGAATAGTTTAGTTATCTTATTCAAAATCAGACTACAGTTTGATCATCAAAGATTCAATTTGATAATACAAAATATCTAAAAACGTCAAACCAATAAAATATTGACATTTGGTTTGTCATATTTTAACAGGCTTGTGTGCATGAAATTATGTTACGAATGAGGAGATCTAGACTGGTGAGTGAATGTTCTATAGGGATTGAATCATGCTCTGACAATAAATATATATGTTTTAAAAAGACAATTTACTTTGAATGTTAGAAAAAGAAAAATGTTATATTTAGCAACCACTTATCTTATGTTAAAAAAATATATATATATTGTGTAATTATATAATTTTGTTTTTAGGCGAAACTGTTTTTTAAAACAGCATATGGTTCCAGTAAGGATATTGTACTCTACAAAGAACTCGGAATTACATCGACTAATATTTTTATTGTTGGCAAAGCTTCAAGAAAACAGCATTCACAGGCGCAGGTATAATATTTATTATTTTCAGAAAATTAAACAAACCCACAAACTGTTGTAGGTTAAATTCTAATATTGTACAAACTTAACAGTAAGAGTCAAAACGACATTTCATACTCAAACTCACCAGCTTGGTGCTTATTAATTTGTCAATTATGTAAGAAGCAAATCCTTTTATTACGATTCAGCCAATAGTTTTGTGTCTAGTTAGTTTAGTCATATTGTTCTGTGTCACAAAATTGTAAATTGGTTAAATAGTTATTTTTATGTGGCAGTTAAGGCGCAAGAGACCACGCCATTTGTCATATCATTAGGTCATGTCAGGTCATAGGGCTTTACATGCACATTCAGAGCAAGCTGTCTTGGCCACTAGAGCCAGCTGAGGCTGGCTTCTTAGTCCAGGACAGGAAAGGCATCAGGCCATTATTTGTAGCAGCTTAATATTGTCTGATTTATGAAATAATTCTTCATAAAACAAAAATACTACTCAAACTTTTTTTGATGCTTACAAGTAGGTTCTCTGTAGTATTTAAATAACTGATCATTTGAAGTTAATTGTTATATTTAATACTAACTAATAATAACACTGTAAATGGTATACTGCCACTTGTATAACAACAACACACGACAGTTCTCTGGCATGAAGATAGGTAACTAAATATTAATTATCAATGTCCTCTAGTGGTGTCATTGAGCAAAACAAACTAACTCAATTTTCATGGTCGACCAGAATTGCCTCTTTTTTTTTTTAAAGATACGTGTCAAGGGAGTGCACTCTCTAAAACTAGTTGTGACATGACTTTCTCAATAATGTATTTTTCACAGAATGTATTCTGACATAGAAATAGAAATTGTATTTGAACTCCATGGGGTAATTACTGATGTTGTGCAACCTTAATTATTTTCAATTACTGTTGTCTCGTATGTAAATAAGACCATATGCAATAATATTTTGTGTCTGTTTTACATTGAAATTTTTTTATGGTTATACCAGTGATGGGGAAAAGCCCTTTTTCCCCGTTCTGGGACTGATTCTCAATATCCGAGACCGAAATTATTTATACCTAATAAATAAACATACTATATAAATAAGGTAGACATGAAATAATAGCGTGAGTTTTTTCACAGATACTGTCTGATGGTTATGCGGCTCACCTCAGTGACCTGCTGTCTCCAGGCTTTTCTGTACCTGCCGTGGGCAATGCCCGGATGTTTTTGCGACGCAGCTGTTTCCGTTTGCCACGACAGACTGATGCCCGCAAACTGACCAAGCGGGCCGTGTCCTATCCCGGTCACAGTTCGAGTGGAGGTGCCGAGTTCATCCGTGATGTCGTGACCTCCACCAAGATAACAGTGACCGACACGGAGTCCCCGTCGCAAGAAGAGACCCAGCCAAAAGGAACATCTTGTTGTCGAGGAGAAACCGCGGTTTAAAGAAAAATTATTTTTTATGTGTAGAGATGCAGCCATGCCAGTCCTTGCTCTATGTTTTATAGCAGAGAATATGTTTTGTAAGATGTCCATAGATTTTTAAATATCATGTTTTGACATAGCTTTAAAATTGATGGAACTGAAAGCCCCCATGATTATGTGTGTCTGTGTAGCTAAAATATTGTGATACTTACGCTTGTTTCTTTTTGGTTTTGTTATAGTTTTATTAATTTTTGTGCAATAATAATAATAATGAATATGCTTTCATAGAAATATTGATTGTATTTTAATTTTGTTTCCCTTAATGTGGAGTAGATAGTAAATAGTCAGAGAAGTGTGGTACCCTGTTTTATTACATACCTGTTCAGTCTTTCTTTAGTAAAAAAGCATGTTTTAATTGACATTTACATGTGTGTGTAAAAAAAATGGTTAATTGTAAATACTGTTCCTGTAATAGCGTTTCATGATCTGCAATCTAGATGGGGATGCTGCATGACATATAGTTTTAAATTCATTGTAAAAATGCCAACAAAATACAACACACACACACACACACACACACACACACACCACCCTCCTTAGTGATGTGATAAAGTTTCAATGAAATCTGCAATACATGGGTATTTCCTTTGATATTTATTTGATGTAAATTACCTGGAGACATATATTTTTAAATACATGTTAAAAATGCCAACAAAATACAACACACACACTCTGCATACACACACGTGCACACACACACACATCACCCTCCTTAATAATATGATAAAGTTTCAAGACAAAATAATATTACAATGAAATCTGCAATACATGGCGATGTCATTTGAAATTTATTTTATGTAAATTACATGGAGATTTTTTTTTTGTAAAAATAGTAACACATGTTTAAAAACAACTTTAGTGTACCCTATTTTACTGACATTATGTCACTGATAAATATAAAAACAGGAACTTTAAGCACAAAATCTGTTGTTTAGCCACTGTTACGGTGTTCTAATTGTGTTATTTAATACTAATGATACAATGCTTTTCATACATGAACAAAAGGCACAGGATTAATATATTCATTTGAAATAAAGATCAGAAGGGTATGTAATAAATACAGAACTGCATAGTACTACACATTTTCAGTTCATATTTATTATATTTGTCGATTTGCATCAAGATCATGCCATTTGACTGCCAAATGATATCATGGTATTGATTCTTGTGCACAGTGAATAAGAAGCAAAAACAACACATATCGAGGTTTGTGTAGTTACTGGACATAATATATTATAGATAGTTTATTTTATATTTTGAGGTGCAGTACAAATTTGTATACAGTATTTGCTCTCTTATGCTATTAGTTAAGTTGCTCAGCTAATGTTAGAGGTTTGGGAAATCATTGATTAAAATGTTACAAGACGAAAGCTGTAGTCTGACCTATTACTGCCTAGTCCGACCTATTACTGCCGGAGAGATGTACTAAAACAAATAGGATTCTTTTGAAATTTGCCGAGTAGTAAACATTTTATATTACAAAAACAGGTTACAACAATGTGGATTCTCCTAGATTGCTTAACATTTGAGTTTGCTTCAGCATATATTTTAGCTACTTAATATTTTTATACTAATTCGAAATCATGTCTTTGAATCTCGTGATAAAATTATCTCATTTTTTTAAATATTCAAGAAATTTCTAGACTTTCTGATTGGTTGAAGAATATGTAAGCGAGCATAAAGTTTGGGCACCTACAGTTGAAGCTCTATTTATGTATACTAATTATGGTGAGCAAATCTTGCCGGGTTTCCCTGTAGGTTACCAAACTGTGTGCAAAGCTATTAGGTGGGAGTTCAGTAGTGTGAACACGAAAGCTGGGAAACTTGGTATCAAGACATGAACAGAAATAATTTTGTCTCAGGATCTAGATTAATGACCTATCCAATAAACAAAGTGAAGTTCTGCCAGTTTTATTCAATTCTACAAACATAAAAAACTTCCCACAAACAACATCAAAATTCAGATTTCTTATGTTACTTAATTTTATTATTTATTTCGTTTGTTTTGTTTGTTTTGCTATACTCAAGTATAATTGCATACAAGTTTTATATCCCAATAGATTTGATATAAATATATTTTGGATTCATTATTTAAGCAACCTGAATTAACAAAAAAACTATTAACAGTAAACTTTTATATCAACCTATTTTTCTACATTTGTTGTAAAATATTTGTATACAAGAATATCTGTATATTAGCATTTGTTTGTGTTCAGTTGGATGTACATTTCCATGTATATATATACATACATAATATAATACATTATATATAATTTTCAAAAAATCTTTCTTGAAATGATATCATCTACTTGAGGGTTAACAGCTGGATAATAACTGAGACATGTAAATGTCCATCAATTAAATGGTACCATCTCAAGAAGAAACAATAGAACCAGGTGATTCTCATTTTAAAATATATTTATTTTAGTTTCTTTGTTTGTTCTCATGTAACTACATGTATGTTCTTTTTCGGAACTCTTTTTGAGGAATAATAGTTGCCAGTAAGTTGGGTTTGGGAACAGAACATCTGATGTTACATGATCACTTTGTTAAGCACTTTTTTAATTATGAATTAAATTTTAGTCAAGCCAAATCTGTGTTCTTGGTATTTGGATTTTTTTATTTTTTTTGTTTTTCAAATTTTTATTCAGAGCTTGAAACACATATTATTACAGTATATAATGAAATGTTATATTTTCTGTTAAAACACAGTTATTAACTGAATAACTTACTGACAAGACTAGAAATTAAAATATAACAGAATATTGAACTAAATAACAGATGTGATAATTGTACGTATATCTGTCTCTTGAAAAATTACCTGCAATTATTTTTGTAGTTTTAGCAGGTGATTTTCTACCTGCCTGCGAGGTCTCAAAATATGCTTTTCAGGGACCACTATTTCGATGTACCTGAATATTATACATAGACACATTTTGAGCATTTTTCTTTGGTTTTAAAATATTGATCAAATCCTTTTTATCAGCCAAGTTATTCCATGAAATAATTTGTAATAGTAAATAAAATAAGTGAATAAGAAATCAAAGGATTTAGTATTTATGTTACAGTACATTTGAAGACCTGTACATCCATTTTCAGGCTTTTTAAACCTGCAATTAAACTGTGATCTCAACACTGGATAGATTTCTTTAAATACCTCCTGATAGAAACTATTGATAATAAAAAGTTTTAATCATTTAACTTTTAACATGAGCTATAATGTTATATACACAAAATTATTTTTTGTGCTCGATGTCTTTTGAAAGATAGGTGAATTGTCATCACCGTTTTCCTTGGTGGCCAGTAAGTTTATTGGGGCAGTGTTTATGTTATATTTAAAATTTTGTTTCTACTAGTCATCATGATTGTTTAAACTATTTTTGTTTCTATCAAAAAAAGAAGATGGAAATGAGTACAATGTATGTTGTAACGTCCTAATTGTTATTTTGTAGATTTTTAAAACATTTGTATCAAATAGTTTATATCAAGGCTTCTAGAATTTTTATAAAATCCACTAGCCATGGGATCAGTGATTTTAAACATTTACTAGCCACGATTAAAAATTCAGTAGCCCTACTTTTTAAGTTAAAATAATTTTACTAATTAATATTAATTATTTGATATGTCACCTAAAGAAGGAGATAGAGCTTAAAAACACGAATACATAATAGACTTAGCTGCAGCATTTGACAAATTACTTTTCACTAGCCATTGGGCATGGCAATAGTAGTTATTTACTAGCCCAACACTGAAATTCACTAGCCATGGGAGTGGGGCTGCCGTAATCTAGAAGCCCTGTTATATTGTTGACTGTTCATTTCACTTCATTGGTAACAATAGCCGATGATCATTGTGCTCCAGTGGTGTTGTTAAACAAACTTAAAACAAACTGTTTTTCTTTTGTAAATGGTTTTTTATATGTATGCTTATTCGATATATATCATACATTATTTCAACCCGTGTATAGCTAATATGTATTTTAGTGTTTCTTGTTTGTTTTCAAATAAGCTAAAATGTAAGTAAAGATGTATTCTGCATGGTGGCAGTCATTTGTATTTTGACTGCTGATTTTTAAAATGTAATTACAGGTATGTGCTGTGCACATTGATGCGAAATCCATGTTACATAACACTGTTTGAAATTACTAATAATTAAAGTTATTTGTTGGGACCATCCAAAGAACATAGCTGCCAACCCTCCCAGATTTTCTGGAATTATTCCAACTTTAACATTGAGTTTTTTGGTTTCTGTTGTTATTTTCCTGGGTGTTTTTTAACAACTGATGCAAAAAAAAAAAACCCATAAACAAAAAACAATTTGAGTGCTGTCCATTTCTCTATCCAACTTTTGGAAACCAGACACGGATATTTTCTGGCCGCATGCATAGAGCATTGCTTTTTTAGCAAATATAAACATTTTTTAAAATAAACAATAAAACTATAAACTGTCAAATGCATTTGTAAGATTAAAAATAAAATGTTTCAATGACAACTTTATAATACATTTGGCCTTACTGTGAGGTTGGATGATTAACAGTAAAGCTGTCTACAGTTTTGATGTGTAACGCTATATGTCCTACAAGCTTTTGTCTTCAGGATGTATTCACTCAAATGATTGAATATGCTTTAGCATGGGAGGGGGATAAACCTCCGAAGAAACCCATGCCCATCAGGATTCCCGTTTTTTACTTGCTGAAGGTTGGCAGCTATGTAAGAAATATAGGAATTAAAATAGTCCATTGCTCTACTTGTGTGTAATACGTCTGGGTAATAAAACCTATTCAATAAATACATTTGCGATTCCTTTTAACCCAGTTATTTCATATTTTGTTTAGTACAACATTTTTGTAGACAAGAATCCATATTTAGCTATTACAGACATTAACATGATCAGAAAAGCCTTGAATATATACATCCGGGTAGACTAAAAACTTTAATATTACAATGGAAACCAATTTATGATTGTTCCTTCAGAGTACATTAGCGTATGTGGAAATGTTGTCTTACAAAAATATATCTTATTATGTCTTCTACATTGAAATCTCTTAAAACCAGACCCTCTGTAAACTGGAATCCCCTAAAAACTGGATGTTTCTCATGGGACCTTTTTAAATATCTGTACATTAGAAGACCTCTCTAAACCGGATACCTCTAAAAACCAGACTTTTTACTTGGTTTAGAGGGTGTCCGTTTTAGAGGAGTTTCATTGTATTAGTATTACATCACTGAAAATAAAGTATCTTGCATATGGCATTATTTCAAGCTGGTCTGGTCATGAACTTGCCAACGGTTGTATATTTGAGGGAAACAGATTGGATATAACGTACATACATGTAGTAGTCCGTTTACTTGAGGATTATCTGTTATTTCTTTTACGTTGATCAGGGTATTGGGAGGGGAGGGGGAATCTGCAAGCTGTGTGAATTGGTAAAGTCATTCTCATGTGAGTTTACAGATGATATTTTTTGTTCATACCCAGATAAATGTAAAAAAAAATAACAGACAATCCTCAAATGAACTGATTACTATGTATGTACAGGCAATCCTTATAATTAAATTTAAAATTTACTTACTAATGATAACGTTAAAACTATATTTTATTTTGAATTATTTTTGGTCCATAAAGAGTAACACTCAAGTATGACGAAAGTACCAATATAAAATGATGTTGTAATTTTTACATTCATTGAGAAACAAACATTATATTGTAATGAATGTAACAAATTTAATTATATTAGCTACAGTGTTTCTAGTTTACACTAGCAAATCCTAGATAGCGCGACACAAGCTCAGGTTCTTCCATTGCTGGACACCCCATAGCATGATGCAGCTTTTAACATTGAATAATAGGCTCACCATTAAAGTTAAACTGCTGTGGTGTCACTGGAATTTCTGCTCACCCTTGGCATCATTCTGGATTTACTAGGACCATCTCTACAACCAGATTCGTCATCTGTAATTTGTGTTTCGTGCTTAAATTCATGACAAAAGGTTAGGAAACGTTAGATGCATTTTTTCACATTTGTCTTGATAAGTTTAAAATAATTTGATGATCTGTATCTATACATCATTTCGTTACATAATGTCAGGCATAAGTGGTCTGCTTTTTAATTTAGTGCTGATTTCTGTTTTTTACTTCAAATATATTTTTGTGGTCGTAAAAAAAGTAGAAACTATGTCGTGTTACTTCTTTACACTTTCATTCATCGGTGGTGTTTAATTTGTTAAGATTAAATTGAGTCTGTCTGTGTTTGTCATGTTTATTGTCAGTAACTATTCTGAGATCTCATGTTCCTCTTTTGACTTGCTTGGTTGTTACGTGTTTTGAATTTCTCCTTACAGTGAAGATTTTCTAAAACTAGATGAGTGTTGCACTGACAAGCTGGTGTCATGTTAGATAAAGTTAATGTTCTCTAGTTTTACAAACCTACTGGGTGCTACCAAGTCAGTTTCTGTAGATTTTGTATAGGCAGATTCATTGTCACCAGAAGACCTAATACTACATATACTACATAAATAAACCTAAAGAATTATATACCTTCCCAATCAGGGTTTTTTTGTGGTCTTATGGATAAAATATTTACGCTCTTGGTTTTTTCATGTTACGAGGTACTGGTAATCTTTACCAAGTACACCCATTGATTACTATTTTTTTTCTTTTTTCTTTTTTCTTTTTTTGGTGAAAAGCTGTATTGAATGAAATTATTATGGAAATCTCCTTTTCCTAGGTGTGGTCACCTTCACAGAAATAAGTTTTTTTAAAATATATATTTTTAGACCCCCAGGACCTGATCTCATTATAGTAAGGTGTACTTATTTATTCTTAATACGTTGGGTTTTTTAAAAATTTCATATGCATATAAATACATTACTGTACTGATGTAGTCATGCACATAATACTAGAAATGTGTCACACAATATCCTTTTAGCATACTGAAGACAGCTGTTTCAATAGTAGAAACAGCACAATGGATTTGTAATTTGGTAAAATCAAAGCAATTACAACTTCTTGTTTTGGAATTAATAGAATTATGTTTTATCAATGCTGATAATGGTAAATTCAGGTTTTATTTTTACCAACTTCTAGAAATTGAAAAATGTTTTTCTCATATAATAACTAAAAATAATACATTTTGAATATACATGTGTATATATATATATAAATCCAGCAGGTTAATTAAGAAACTTGGGACTAATCTATTTAAAAAAATTTGTTTTAAATATGATGATTGCTAATATCTTGGGTACAAAAAAGCTACTGAACATAAATTCTTTAAATTACAAACAGTTTAAGCATGTTTCACCATAAGTGTAACTCATCAGACACCGAAATTATGCAATACATGTATGTGAAAACAAAATTAAAATCTGGGACCCAATTCCATGAAGTGATCGTAATGCTACAAATTCACCAATTGTGAATTTTAAGCTCAACTGCCGAATTTTATTTTAATTTGACAAAAGAAATTCATGTAATAATTTATATTTTGTTGAACATTATGGTGGGTTTCTGCAATTTTTTAAATTTAATAGGTAATTTGGAAAATGTTCTACACACCCAGAGCGAACCCTGTTTATATTAAGTACGTAAGTAATGTATATGCTGGAAATTTAATATAGGAAGTACTATATATACAGAACTTCACATACGTTATTTTCACTTCCTATTTTTTGCATGAGTTTTACTTTGTTCAAGAATATATACCACGAGACCGCGTAGCTGTCTCGGGTATGTTATTTTGCAAAATAAACGAGTGCAATAAACAGGAAGTGAAAACAACATATGTGAAGTTCTGTATTTATTACATGTTTTTTGTTTTACAAAAAATATATTTAATTTAACACCATAACAAGACTTTGTTAAATCTATGACCAAAACTCTTTTCATGGACATACTTAACGTTAACTTTGCGACAGCCTTGTGTAATGTTTCAAATACGATGGGATGTAATTCGTAAATTATATATGACGTCAGTAAATAAAAGGCGCTAACTGCAGTAAAAAAATTAAAAGGGAAATCTTCATTTATAAGTTCCAGTCCAGATCACACATAATATTATGTGCGATGCAAAATAAATTGATAACATGGTTTAAACATGTCTTTATCACTATAGTAAGATTGAATAGGTATGTAATATAATTGTTTATTAGCTCTTTAATACTGTAAGAATTGCACATGCTCAAATGAAACATAAGGTATTTGCTCAAAGATTGTAAATACATGTATGTGTTTAGTGGGATACAGCATGTTCTGAAATACGGTATGTATAATATATCCAGTTTGTTATCAAAGTTATTTTTGTCCCAGTTATCACCCATCAACCATGTTCATTGCTTTTATACAGTCCTTCCCTCAACTACCAGGTAAAAGTAGAAGTCATATGGAATGGTGATTATGGTGTCAGGATATTTTTCTTTTTCAACAGAATAATTGTTAGCTTGGTATTGGTCACCACTTTATCTGTGCTGTGTCTTCCTGTTATTATTTGGTAAATATGTTCAATTGATAACCTTTACAAATACGTTCCCACTGAACCAGCAACATTTGATAGCAACTACTGCATCATTAATTTTTGTACTTTTTCTAAATTTTCTATAGTTAATATTTTATATTATCAGTAGTAGTAGTAGTTTTATTTATTTTTTATTTTTTATTTTAAATTTAAAAAAAAAAAAAAAATATTATTATTATTTTTTTGGGTCACATTTATATGTAAACAAGTATCAGTGTATCTTGATGTTTTACCCAAGATATTTAAAGTGTACCTGGCATGAGTTCAAGAATTTTAGCAGGAGGAGAGGTCTAGACTATGATGAGTGAAGTTTATGGGGGAGGGGCTGTGAGGTCGAAACATGATTCATTGGAAAATATATTGAAAAAAAAGAAAATTAGCTTGAGCAGGGGGTGGTTTTGACATATGTCTGTGTACATAAACCCCTCCCCCAAAAAAACCCCCAGCTAATGAGAATATAAGCAATCTGTTGCCTTTCAGGTTATATAATAAGAAGTATTCAGATCAAAGTACCTTCTTTTTTTAAATCAACAATATGGATGGTCCTAATGTTAAAAACATCTTGGATTTTGGTGGCATGTGGGGGGTCAGTGCCAAGAATGTTTTAATTTGAAAATAACAAAATTA
>JAECMU010230054.1:0-16201 GCA_016106625.1 Dracogyra subfuscus | reverse complement strand
TATATATATACAGGCTGGTAGATACTGGGTTCGGAACTTTTAATCATCACAAGTAACACAAACGTATTTGTTTTAAAATCATCCATCTCACAAGTATACTATGATGTGATGCAATAAGTGCGCATGGCTAAACTTAACATAATGACTATAAATATATTAATGTTTACTTTTATTGGTGAGAGTTTGTGGTATTAATATTATAGATATGATTAGTCACGAGTTTAAAAAAAAATGAAACCATCAACCGACAATGTTACTATTTTACATATTAGAAAACATGGTATTTAGTAAATTATAGTACCAAAGTCGCCTTCATGAATAATATGACGTCATCACTATAAACACAAAGTACTAGTACTTGATGACTTGTAAATAAATTACCATTTCACAGCAACCCATTATTACCTAATGACCTTGAACATTTTTATATACCTTTAAATTTGCATCCATTATTAACCGACAGGCCTCGGTGGCGTCGTGGTTAGGCCATCGGTCAGCAGGCTGGTAGGTACTGGGTTCGGATCCCAGTCAAGGCATGGAAATTTTAATCCAGATACTGACTCCAAACCCTGAGTGAGTGCTCCGCAAGGCTCAATGAGTAGGTGTAAACCACTTGCACCGACCAGTGATCCATAACTGGTTCAACAAAGGGCATGATTTGTGCTACCTTATGCTCAAAATCTGTGTCGTCCTTGACCATATGTCTGACGCTATATAACCATATAACCGTAAATAAAATGTGTTGAGTGCGTCGTTAAATAAAACATTTCTTTCCATTATTAACCGGGTTAATACACTAAATTATCAAATTATGTATGTATATCTGATGATGATGATATTAATTTCCACTTTAGCCATACAAATGATTGTCCGTTACGTGGTATTAATGGCGCTATGATGACGAAAACGACAACGAAGAAGAAATACAGACATTAACTGCCAAGATCTATGTTCACAGCAGCCGTGGGCGTATATTATATATCTGGTTGCGTGAAATAATACAAAAAATATTTCGATAAAAAGGAATAACTGTAAATGAATGACAACACGTAATGGACGAACGTTATGACAAGACATGAAGCCGGATAAAAATGCAATTTGTGATCTGAACAGGTGTCAGACACTAGCAGACGTGAAGTGATGAGCTATTACGAAGCACCGACGTCTCGTCATCTAAAGAACAAACATCAAGTAAAGCAGATGTTTTCTTCCCCAGCCTGCAGCGCCAAATCGTGACGTGATTACGCGACAGGGGATAAAGACAAATGAGGAGTTGACTGAGGGTGTAAATCCAGTTATTCTAACACATTTAAGACCCTGAGCGTGCTGGTGCGTATAAAAATTAAGATTGTAAAAAGTGTACCAGTGCTTTAGAAAACTAAGGGCCGAATTTACGAAGTCTGTTTTTGACTTACATGTTTAGTGTACGCCAATGCCTTTGAAACTATGAATATTAGTGTACGGCAATGGCTACACAACTATGAATATTAGTATACGCTAATGGCTTTGAAACAATGAATATTAGTGTACGACAATGGCTACAAAACTAGGAATATTAGTGTACGTCAATGCCTATGAAACTCTGAATATTAGTGTACGCCAATGCACTTAATACTATGAATATTAATGTAAGTCAATGCCTATGAAACTATGAATATTAGTGTACGCCAATGTACTTAAAACTATAAACACTAGTGTACGCGAATGCCTTTGAAACTATGAATATTAGTGTACTCCAATACTTATGAAACGCCAATGCCTTTGAAACTGAATATTAATGTATGCCAGTGCATTTGAAGCTATACAAATTATATTAGTGTACGACAATGCCTTTGAAGCTATGACAATTAGTGTACGCCAATGCCTATGAAAATTATTGTCTGCTAATGCCTTTGAAACTATTAAAATTAGTGTACGCCAATGCCTATGAAACTATGAAAAGTAGAGTATGCCAATGCTTTTGAAACTATGAAAATTAGTATACTCAATGCATTTGAAGCTCTTAAAATAATTAGTGTACGGCAATGCCTATGAAACTATGAAAAGTAGTGTACGCCAATGCCTTTGAAACTATGGAAATTAGTGTACGCCAATACCTATGAAACTATGAAACTTAGTGTACGCCAATACCTATGAAACTATGAAAATTAGTGTACGCCAATGCCTATGAAACTATAAAAACTAGTGTACGCCAATGTCACAAGAATTCATTATAATTAGTGTCTGCCTGATATTTAATACTTGCTATTATCATTGGAAACTAAACGAGCTGCAGTATCACTAACTACATGGATTTGCCCTCGACAGTCGGGTCAAATAGCTGATATACGTCGGGAGTCTAAAACGTGAACTCAAATGTGATAAACGAACGACCGTCATCTGAGCGTACTGACATTGGCAGATTGTTATAAACATCGTGTTGGTTCTTATTAAGTTTACGGAGTCTTCATTCACGCCTATTGTAGTCGGCGTCGAGTTCCAGCGAGTCTTGTTTCCATCTCAAATACTCGCCAGATAACAAACACACGCCGTCTCTCTCTCTATCTGCCTTCTGACATTGGAAGATGCGTGGTATAAAAAGACTCGCCAGTATATCATTACTAAATGAAATGAAACGTTAATGCGTCTGTTGTGTTTTTGGTGTTGTTGTTTTTTTGTGTGTGATTTTTTTTCTTTCTACAACGTCTACTTTAATAGCAACGCGTATGTTAAATGAATACAGTGTACAGGTCTTAATGGGTTTGGTTATCTGAACACATTATCTACGGACTGGTTCTAATAGCTGCCTGGAATCAGGTGTCACCGTCTGTGGAGTTAATCAATGACATCCTCTTGTCCGGATGCCATTTGCAAGAGGTGGCTATGATTTGTCTTCAGAAATCAATGGATTGGTGTGTTGACATTTTAAAAATCAAAGGACACTTTAAAATAACTTGTGTTTAATGCTTTAAAAATAGAACCAGCGAGCAAACGAGCAGCATGTGACCCTGCGTCCGCTAAGGTATGTGGATTTCGCGACAAGTGGTAGAATATTGATTTTTGTTTTATTTCTGAATGAAAAATGAAATCAATGAACATGCTAGTGATAAAACGAGATCCAAAGCTGTTAATATTGGTTTGGGAAAGAAAGAAAGAAAAAAAGAAACGTTCCAGCACACAGGCGACAGTAGTCACTCCTGCACAATGTCCAAACTCACTAATTAAACCACCGCTTGGTATGCTATACAGAACGCTAATCGGATTTCCATAAGAAAAGAAAGAACAATAATATGTGTTTAATGACACTTCAGCACATAAACTGTGCTTGTGGTATGTTTAGTTCGACACTAAGGAGAGAGAGAGAGAGAGAGAGAGAGAGAGAGAGAGAGAGAGAGAGAGAAAAAAGACAGACAGACAGACAGACAGACATACAGAGACAGACAGACATACAGAGACAGAGACTCAGTGCATACATATCGTATTACAATATACATTACAACATCCATTCTGGTCTATTCACCAGACATCAATAACAAACAGAAATGATTTATTACAGCATGTAATCTCTTGCTGACATAACATAAATACATCCATAGGAGATTTTATTCATAACCATTCTATGCCCGAGCACTCCACTTCCATGGTCTGTTAAGACGGGAGAAAAACAGATAAAGTGTCTTGATAGATCCCCTGAATGCAAATACGATCATCAATTGAACACCAACGCAGATTACCTGCCTCACTCGAACATAATCACATTTATGAAGAGACGCCAAAAAAAGGGAAGACTTACAAATGAGACGACGCCTTTCACACACAAATCGTGTTACTGTCTCAAACAGCCCTATCAGAGGAGAGAAGGAGAGAGACAGAAGAAGAGAGAGAAAGAGAATAGGAATATCACTGCTGCCATACACAAGTTTGGAGAGAGTTTGCAGAGTTTTTAGCAATCAATACACCTACTTTCTTCTGATCACCAATCAATGTGATGACTTGAGATTCAGCAGCTTACAAATGTAGATACTGATTTGTGCTGTATGTTGCACATAGGGAATAAATCTATATGAGTCAATGAATAGGTAATCTTCTGTATAATATTGAAATGACAAACAAAATACATTGCTGAAATCAATGCTGTGGTTAGAAGGTCAATAATTTTAAAGACTGAAGGAAGTCCAAATAAGGTAAGTTTCTTTTTTTAATTATTAAATATAAATTGCTTTTTAAAATGTTTTAAAAGTAAGTTTATTTTGTTAATTAATGTACTTTCTACATACCCATTAATTTATTGTGAGGTTTGTGAAGCAATATACTGCATATTATATTTCTTTTTCTTTCTCTTTTTTGAAAACTTCATCATATTGATTATTTACTAAATTCATTCTGTAGCAAAAAGATTTTACAGATTTCTTTTAATAAAATGAATACACTTGAATTTTTTAAACTACACCATTCTAAGATCTAAGATGATAGCGAACTTCCTTGTGTTTTTAATGAGCTGAAATATGATTGGTTGGATTACATTAAGGCAGAGAGTTTAAATAGTATTGATAAATCCAGTTAATTTACTGAAATATTGTTTAATTTAAATCTAATTTCTAGTTAAATTAAAAAATAATAATAATAAAAATTACAACAACAAAAAAACATTAAGAAAACCATATTGCTAATAATTAGTTTCAATAATTTCCTTTTTCAGTCTAGAGTTATACTTAGGAGATAACCATATGAAGTTTTTAGATTTGTGGGTGTTATTATTTGAGATTAAAATGAAACATTTGCTGGCATCAAATAGACAATAACATTCCCCAAATCTAAAAATTCCATATGGTTATGTCCATTGTAAACTGGATTGCTTTTCTACAGAACTAATTGTATATTTGATATTTCTTGAAAAAGATACTTGGCTACAATCTAACTGTAGACCCTTGAACCATCAACTTGGCCTGTTCCAACAGCTAATGACGTCACTTTCTAATTACTAAATTAGCCAAATGCTAATTTTTATATAGAATGGCTACAATGTTTAGTGAATGGCTAACTTCTAAGACATTTTTCTTACATTAATCACATTTTATTTTTTATTTCCAATTCTCCAATTCTACATTTCTGAAGTGTTTACATATCTGAAGATTGGCTAAACCGGACATTTATTCCAGTGTGAACCATAGATTTTGATATACACATTAGAAATTGTAAGGCTTGAGAAATGCAAAACAGTCCAAGTGAACAGAATACTGTTTTTAATATCAACAAATATTCTGTACAGAAAAAAAAATTCAAGTTTATTTTCCCCATGTTATATACCATTCAGTTAAAAATGTCAACCCCACTGTTACTTAATATATAAACATTGTTTTATTTAATTCACACATCTGAATATTTATCTATGACAGGATTACATCCTGCTGGACTTTGTCCTGCTTCATACATCAATAAAGTCAAAGTGCTTTAACCCTACTGTCCGAACCAAAATGTTAACAACTACCAAAAATTTACTCACATTTTGTCCAGACAGAAATCTAGGAAAAAAACATAGCATGACACAGATTCCACATACTAGATAATAACCATGTCACCAATATTGACTTTACTGAGATCGCATAGGGCAAAAACATGTAATTTTGTGCCGGCTGCCATTTGGACTTTTTATGGAATATTCTCCAAGAGGGGTGAAAGGATATGACTTAATTTAGCAATGTCATAACATGTTATCATATAAAAGCAAACGTGATGACGTCATATTAATTTTAAAAATTATTTGTTAGTTTGTAAATATACCACTAAAGATTATTGATTTTATATTAATTATGTCACATACTTCGGAGGCTTTCACACCTCTTGAAGAAAGCAAAATGGCAGACGGCTGAAAACTGCATCTATTTTGGTCTATGTGATCTCAGCGAAGTCAATACTGGCAAAATCATTACAGTCTCATATGTGGAAGCTGTGTCACTGACAAAATTTAGGGGAAATGTAACGGTAATTAAAGGTAGGAGAGTAATTTTTTGTTGTTGTTAACATTTTGGTTCGGACTGTAGATAACCATGCAAATCTATATATGAGAACATGTAGAGATTTTTTAATAGAAAAAACTGCAAAGACATGTAATGAGAGAAGACAGAAGAATAGAATTGAGAATTCCATTCAAGTGACATGTATTAAAAACATGGCTAGCTGTCAGAAATCAATAAGCCATCATCATCAATACCGCGATGGACGTCTTAATCATCGCGTCTTGTCAAAACCAGGCAGTGTGTGTTAGAGGATTTGGAAAAAACAAAAAACTCAAGATGAACTACTATCTTATGGTCGTATAGTGGTTAAGCTGTTAGTCTTAAGGCTGAAAGGTGCTGGGTTTGCATCCCTATGCAGTCTTAATCACCAGGGCTCCGTTTTATGAAGTGATCTTAGTGCTAAGGTCACCTTAAATGCACAACTGCCATATGTACAAAAGGTGATCTTAGTGCTAAGGTCGCTTCGTAAAACGAGGCCCAGAATCCCATTTAACAAAGCGATCTTAGGGCAAAAGGTGATCTTAGTGTTAAGATCTCTTTGCGGAACGGGGCCCTGCACTTGTCAAATCCAGGCAGTGTCTGTTAACTGTAAGAGGATTTACCCCACCCAAAAGATGAACCACTAGCCATGATCATATAGTGGTTAAGCCACTGGACTTAAGGCTGGAATGTGCTGGGTTCACATCCTGGTACTGGCTCCCACTCAGTTAAAAAGTTTTATTTTATTTAAAGACACCACTAGAGCACATCTATTAATTAATCAAACATTTGGTAATTCTGGCACACACTCTTCAGAGAAAATCCTCTTCATTTGTTTATGAGCAGCAAGAATCAAGGATGTGACACAGGTTGGAACAAAAATGTTTACTGCTCAAAGGCTTTCAAATGGCATATCCTGGATTTGACAAAACTTGCCAATCACAGCAAAGCTGATGAAATCCAGCCAAGGAAATGTACTACATGCGAATACCACTTGCGATCACGTGATAGTACTTTAGTTTTCCTGTTTTCACATTGTTTTTTATGTTTTATTATATAGAGGAAATGGAAAAGAGCTTTTTTACACATTTCTGCATAGCTCTCACACCCTTGAAGGATTCCATTACATGTTCACTTTCCCACAGACAGGACTACACACATATCTCCCACGCAGAGTGAGTTTTAATAGCTCAGTGTGCTGTGTAAGGCACTACACTGAATTGTCTCACTAAATACTAACCCACTGTCCTAGACAGCACAGATAACCGAGGTATGTCCTTGGAACTTGTTGAGCCGTAATTTGATGTAAGTAAATAAATCATGTAAAAATAACGAAAAAGCTGAACAATTGTTAGCTACTGTGCCATACTGAAATGGATTACAAGATTTCTAGAAATTGTATTAAATCCACTAACCTTGGGATCAGTGATTTTTAAAATTTACTATCCACGATTATAAATTCAATTGGATATATCGCCTGAAGTGCGGGATAGAGCTTTAAAAACATTAAAAATTGAGGGGTGCAGTGAGAGAAGGATATTCGTATTTACAAAATAAGACTTAACTGCAACATGTGACAAAACAATCAAATTCACTAGCTGTCGGGGTTGCAATAGTAGTTAATTACTAGCCCAACATTGAATATCACTAGCCATGGGAGTGGGGCTACCATAATCTAGAAGCCCTGGGATTATTTTTTAAAGGGAGCTCAGTTGGTATAGTGCTTGACTAAGATGCTTGGGTTGTAGGACTGAATCTCCTTGGTGGACCTAATCTTTGAGTTTTCCTCTTTACCAACCAGTGCTCCACAACTGGAATATAAAAGGTTGTGCCACAGCTTATAATTTTATTATAAAGTTAACTTTTAAGCAAAACTTTATCTTTTACTACTAGCTCGGTCTATATAATATATGTAAAAATTACCAAATGTTTGACATCCAATAGCTGATAATAAATCAATGTGCTCTAGTGGTGTTGTTAAACAAAACAAACGTTCTGTCTATACATCTCATAATATCATACAGCTTTTCTATTACCCTTGCTCTCTTTCTATCTGTTTCTCTCTCCCCCTCCTCTCTCTCGCATCTCATTTGCTATCATCTAAAAACCATCTCTCTCTCCTTTTTGTCACTGACAGCATGTTATAAGAGAGTGAATCAATATTTAATCTTAACTCTATTACTTAACATATTAACCTACAGACCTAACAATGTGCACTGGTGCACAATTTCCAGAGATCAAAAACAAAACAGAAGAGATGAAATTGATTTCCACAACGAGATTGACAGCTGGCAATGCCATGGTCCATAACATGCAATATTAAAAGGAAAACTCGTTAATCCACGTTCACAAATGTGATCAAAATAAAATGTAAACTTTGCATTTCTTCTAGTTACATGTATGACAATGCAATTTTGATATCAATCTTATTTGCCTGTAAAAAATCTGCCTTGCAATCATGAAGGTTATAGATAGTTGTCAAGGAAACACTCTCTAAAAACAACCTACTGGGAACTCAGAAATCCATCAATGTCTGAATTCTAAATCACTGCTTTTTGTCATTGTTTTTTTGTTTTTTTTCATTAAGAAATTGGTTGAACAAATGTAGTCGTAATTAACTTAAAAATGATTGATCTATTCTTACATTATGGACTTGGCATCGTCTTCCTCAGAAATAATGACTGCACTGTAATTCATGTGATATCCATTACTGGATTATGAATGACTCCATTAAGGTTGAAGCATATTTTTCAAAATAATATCTTGTGTTTGAATCTACCATGGAAAGGATACCTATTGATTTTTTCATTATTTTTTTGACTGGTGCTCAATATATTAGTTCCACATATTTAATTGGGATTTTTTTTAGCTAGTTTACTATCAAACTGATGTGGAACTATACAATTCCTGCCTTGATCTGTATAGAGTCGTCCTTTGTGTATGGTATAACAAATATAAAAACTTTATTGTAGTTTTGTGTTTCAATAGTTGCTCACTGTCACACTGCTCTTTTGGCCTTGTTCTGACAAATGCAAGAAACTGATATTTCTTGAAAGATTCTTATTAAGGTGTCAAAATATTATGCAAGACCATCATAGCTATTTTTTATCAACTTTTCCTAGTCAGTATGAACTTTTTTTTTTTTTCAATGACATCACTAGAGCACACTGATTTATTGTTCATTGGATGTCAAGCATAAGGTTATTCAGATTCTTCTGAACCAGTCTACAGAGAAAACCCACTATAGTTTTCCATTTACTACAAATCTTTTATATGCACTCTCCCACAGACAGGACAGCATTTACCATGGCTTTTGATGCACAACTTTATAGGCACTAAACAACTGAAAAGAAGTTAGTTTGTTTTGTTTAACACCACCACTAGAGCACAATGATTTATTAATCATCGGCTATCGGATGTCAAACATTTGATAATTTTGTCACATAGTCTTTAGAAAGGAAACCGGCTACATTTTTCCATTAGTAGCAAGGGATCTTTTATATGCACCATCCCACAGACAGGATAGCACATACCACGGCCTTTGATATACCAGTCGTGGTGCACTGGCTGTGACGAGTAATAGCCCAATGGGCCCACCGACAGGGATTGATCCCAGACTGACCGCATATCGAGTGAGCGCTGTACCACTGAGCTACGTCCCGCCCCGTCTTCAGAAACCAACCCACTATAGTTTTCCATTTACTGCAAGAAATCTTTTATATGCACTTTCCCACAGACAGGACAGCATTTACCATGGCATTTGATACACAACTTTAAGGGATCTTTTATATACACCATTCCACAGATAGGATAACACATAGCACAGCCTTTAATATACCAGTTTTGGAGGACTGGCTGAATGAGATGTAGCACAATGGGCGACGGGGATCAACCTTTACTTCTGGGCCATGTTCTTTTTCTCAGAAAAAGAAACACTGTATTAATACTATTACTTATAAGGATGAAGTCTAATCTTTTTGAAAAGTCCTGTAACTGTTTCTACTAACCTCGGACACAGTTTTCCTCTAGTTTCTCCTTCAGTAGTCTGTACATCATGCTGGTTATGTTCAACGTGTGAAGAACATACAGTCTGAAATTTGAGGTAACACCCTATTAATACAACCCCTGACACGAATTAACAATAGTGACTGAAATTCAAAATAACACAGCTTCAATACTGTATCGGATATATTTTCTTGGTTCACTTTAAAGATGTCATACTTAATGTGACACCCTAGTTTTTAAACGTATGTTTCACTACACTGATAAGTGAAACTGGACATTATTTAGACTATTGTTTAGATTTTCCATTTCTGTATGAATTTACGGGATGAGCTTTAGTCAATATTTCCCCTTTTTAACATCACAGACATCACTCTAAATATTAAAATGTTCTTCGAAGTTTGCAGATTAAGGGGGTTGAAAATAGGGTCCATGACTTTATTAAGTAAAAAACATACAATCTGAAAGTTGAAATTTAAGTTTTAATACAGGGCATATTACTTATATTCTTTAAAATGAGACATATTTAAGTTTGAAATTAGAGATAACACAGTGTCAACATAACATAGGACATGTTTTTCCTTGATATTCTTAAAATAAAGTCGGGTCAAATTTACAAAACCTGTTTTTCTTAACTGCAGGTATTTTTTTAGCATTGTAACACCAAAAACAGGCTTTGTCAATTCAACATGTAATGCTTAACATGTTAAAAAAACCTACAGTCTGTAATATGAAAGGATAGTTTTAATATGTCATCTGAAACTCTATAAAAAGTAAACAAAATATAGTATATACAAAGTATTCTGGGAAAGGAAGGATGGTTAGCTTAATTGTTTAACATACCTATAGACTGTAGACACAATTGCATCGTAGGTGTTTTCTTCAGTGTCTTGACAGAGAAAACCTATCCTGTCAACAAGTTGTGGATTCCATGCCACGTCCCATGGTTGGTCAGACACTAAATCATGAGCTGGTGAAAGAAATAAAGATAAAATGTCAGCTAAGTAAAAAAATCTGTACACTTTAAAGGTGCATTGAAATACTGCTACACACTTTAAGTGATATACGGTTGACACAGTTTTGTACTGACAATTAGTGGTTTGGTTTCTTCTTTCATTGACTAATAATGATCAGAGTTAATGTATGAAAAGAAATATAAACCTAAAGCTAACTCTCTCCAGTAAGTAGGCAATTCACAATTTAGTGAAAATTTGACAATTTTGAAAAAATAGCTTTTTGCGTCTTTTATCTATGTAATAAGAAATTTATTAAGCAGCTGAATGTATGTTTTGTTTCTCCAGATTAATGACTCAGGAAGATATTTCTCTGGTTTCTGGCTTTATTGTTTTTATATTTATTTTGAAATATAAGTAAGACATATATTAAACTCATTTTGTAGCCGATTGTCCAGTACTGCCTTTTGCTGTACCAGGCAGCCCTGGTCATAAATACATTGGGAGAGTCTGACTGTATTATTAAGTTTTGTTATAAATTTTATACAGCTTGAAGTGACAGACCACAATAAGTTTTTAAACACTATAACATATTTGTCACTATTAAAGCCGTTTCTGATAATTTAAATTAGAAATATTAACATTAAATAGTATCTAGAACGTTTTTTTCATACATCTAAAGTGGTTCTGGTCATCCAAGTTTTTGCAATACCCCAAAATGCATTTTTTATAAATCTAAAAATGCACGAGCATGTTTGTCTGAGAAATAATGGTTATCGAGACAAGTTCTAATTACTTTTAAATGGTATTTATCTGTTTAAACACCACACACTTTAGCTTCTCTCTGTTATAACCTGTTAACGAGATGTCGTAAAGTGCTCACTTGATGTCGGTTTGAGATCAATCCCTGTCGGTGAACCCATTGGGCTATTTCTCAATCCAGCCAGTGCACCACGACTGGTACATCAAAGGCTGTGGTATGTGTTATCCTTTCCATGGGATGTGCATATAAATGATCTCTTGCTACTAATCTAAAATAGTATTCCATTAAGTGGTGATGGCAGGTTTCCTCCCTCAATATCAGTGTGGTCTTCAACCATATGTCCTTAACCAAATAACCATAAATAAAATGTGTGGAGTGTGTCATTAAATAAACAGTTTCCTGTTATAACCTTATCCAGAAGTGTTTGAAAATAGTAGCCCATAAATTGGCAATGGCGGGTTTTCTCCCTCAATATCAGTGTGGTCCTCAACCATATTTCCCAAGCCATATAACGGTAAATAAAATGTGTTGAGTGTGTCGTTAAATAAACCATTTCTGTTATCCAGAAGTGTTGCATGTTTGTAAATTACCTAAATTAGAATCCATTTTCAAGGCCTGAAACTAGGTTCTATGCCTTTAACAAAATGCACACTGATAACATAAAGACTCACCTAGTTCACTGTCACCACAGACTGTCTGCCAGCCCTGTCTCTGTTTCTTCATCTCCACGTGGTCGGCCAGTCTGTTCAAACTATCTGTCACCAACTGTGGTAAACACTTCAACATGGTTTCCAAACTCAAAACCTGCCCTTCCACACATTTAGATACAAGTTTTGTGTCTCTACAGTTCTGATCCATAAAGGTACAGAACCAGTGAGAGGCAAACCTGAAATCCTTTTCTGGAACCAGTGACACAAAAATGTCCACCGCCGTTCTAAGATGACCGACACTGATGGAAAGAGATGTTGAACCTTCATGGAAGTTTGTCTCCATAGAGTTATCACTATTAGATCAGAAAGAAAGAAATATATATTAGCTTATACAAAGAGCCTTGAGCATCTACAAACATTATGATGATGAAATACACATGGAATAGAGAGAAATTGATATTCTGAACAAGAAAATGTATTTAACATGAAGATAATTTCATTACAAAGGCTCTGTTACGTGTACGTTCCATTTGTCCATAATCCATAGGGGTCCACGTAAATAATCAGTGATGTCACACTTTTGGTACCATAAGGCGATATTTTTTAATTTTAAAGTTTACGATGTTTGATTGTCATTGCCAGAACTGCACTTTCATTCATATAACTTTTCCATTCATGAGTTTGGATTACACATACGTTATACGATCTACAAAGATTTACAAATACAAATGGACTCATTGGTTTCGTAAACATGAAATGGTATATTTTTATAAGCAGCAGTTTTATAATAATTATTTTCAAATGCAAATAGAGTTGTATTATTTTTAACTGTAAACATTTGGTTGTAACAAGAACGCTGTTAGGCTATGATGTAATACTATATGATATAATGGCTGATGGCTTTGTTGTAGACTGCAGATGAATTTTTACATTAAAAATAAGCTAAAATTGACAATGGGTAACAAAGAGAATAACAGACTCGCTATGAGGAGTTACAAATGATCGGTCCTTCGTGAATGAATGTTGTAAAAACATTCATTCACTCTGGACAGATAATTCATAATTCCTTGTAGGTCGTTAGTTATTCTTTAACTATCCTTCATATACATATACATAATTAAAGTGTCTTTATTGACCTGGATGCCACCAGTAAGCTCCACATACCTAGCAGTGTAAGGCTGCAGTGTTTGTAAGACTCTGTCAATGAGAAACGTGAGCACACCCGACTGAAACCGAACACTGGCCAGTGTCACATCATCCATGTAGTCAGCAATCCCAGGAAGACACACTGGCCACAGGCCTAACTCAACACTAGAATCAGCCATCTTGAAATATTCGTCTTTTAGTTTTCCCAGTGACTCAGTCAGAATCTCTTTGGCTGTCTGAAGGCAGAAAAACACATTTTAGCAAATTTATAAAAAATATTGTATAGAAGAAATATCTGCATTACTTTAACAATTTCTTTTTATAGCTATCTGCAGGTTACACATTTGTAACTAAAAAAAAAGAAAAATAGAGAAATATCTGCGTTACTTTAACAATTTCTTTTTATAGCTGTCTGCAGATTACACATTTCTAACATGCTAAAAAAAACCCCAAAATATGCTATTGAGCGTCATTTTATGCCATGACCTCTATTACAAAACAAAATCTGTATTACCTTATTTAACAAAAAATTGTTATTGCTATTTATAACTTAACTTAAACCCAATAGAAAAAAAATAAAAATATTATGGTATGAACGCAATGCATTTTCTAATCTGCTACTGTATTTTTAGCTTTCTATTAAAATGTTTTTTGTAAATAATTTCGTTTTGTTTGACGTAAGAATAAAGTAAAAGTGTTTTGGAAATTATCAAGAAATACAATTTGTGTGTGCAATTTACAAATCAATCAGCTTAGAAATAAATAACTTAAAATAAATTACATAGTTTGAAAAAATTGTGATCTCTATGGGACAGACTATAAATATTTACCTGTTGTATATTAAATAAAAAAATAATAAAAAAAGATTAAATGTATAATAATGCATATGGTAATTTTACATTTATTTCTGTGAATAGGAAAATCAAATACCACTAACCCCTTTGGATATAAAATTCTTTAGACTGCGAACATAGATGTCATTTGCTGCATGATAGAGTGAATCAGCAAAAGCTACACCCCTTTCCACTTGTTGAACTGTCATCACTGAGGCACACAGTAGGTCCACAATCATTGGCTGATCACTGTGAGGCAGCCTCACTTTCATCTCCTTATGCAGCCCAATAAGCCAATCACAAGCTGGTTTACTATTCAAACCAAGATCTTTTAACATCGTCTTCACATCAAAGTCTGAGTAAGGGCAGCCATCATCCTAAAGAAAGTTTAAAAGAATAACTTCTGTTGAAATTTAATAAAGGTTTACATAACATGGCAGGGCTTCTAGATTATGGTAGCCCCACTCCCATGGCTAGTGAATTTAAGTGTTGGGCCAGTAAATAATTACTATTGCCATGCCCGATGGCTAGTGGAAATAAAGAGGTCAAATGCTGCAATTAAGTCTTATTATGTAAATATGAATATCCTATCCCCACCACCACCCAATGTTAGTGTTTTTAAGCTCTTTCTCCATCTTTAGATTACATATTATCTGATTATTACTATTCATTAGTAAAATTGTAGTAACTTAAAGTAAAGTAGGGCTAGTGAATTTTTAATTGTGACTAGTAAATGTTTTTAATCTCTGATCCTATGGCCTTGCATGGTAAAAATATCCTTCTGGTAAAAGTAATTTACAATTTCACATGTAAAGGAATTATCTCACATTTCCAAAATTTAAAATCTCTGTTAATGCAAACACACCTGCAGTTTGAATTAACATACAAGTTCCTCAGACTTTATATACTGGTTGTGAACATCATTAAAGTTTAACTCTTTCTATTCAGAAATATGATTCGGTAACTTTAAAACAGTAATAACATGAGAAATAGTGCAATCTAAGATAGAGTGAAATCACTGTTGCTTGAAATCATCAATTTTGCCACAAGCATAAAACTGTTTTCAGACATTCTGTTTACTCAACTCGAGATCAGTTTCAGTGGATACTAGTAGGAGAAAACTTCACTGACATATGAGTTACACATTGTACTGAAACTGTCACCTGAAGCTACAAAAACTTGCAACACAACCCCTGCAATTAAGAAAATTTCCACGGCAAAAAAACATGCCATAGAAAAAAAACCCTGAATACAGTCCAAGGCCAAAAAGTGTCTTGAAGAATTAAAAACATTATGGCAATCTCCACAACATTGCTGATTGCCATGGGTAATTGCAGGGGTTGTCTACAAATGTACAGAACAAGTATTAAAAAACTCCAGACATCATAGCTCTGAGCAATCTGATCTAAGTAATCCTCACCTCGCCTGGTATATATATTTCCACACCTCTGTTTCTCATTGCTCTTGATATCTCTCCAAACTTGGGATCCATGGCAAGGAATAACCTATAATTACAGAATTTAAAAATGAATTAAGAGATGAATACAACATCATACCTTTCCTATATCTAGGAGATGTAAAAGAAAAAAAAGAGAGAAGACAAATAGCAGTTTTTTTCACTAAAATAGCAGTTTTTTGGAAGTTGGATGAAGCTACTGTTAGCCTCATCCTCCAACCCTGCACCTGTTCAGTCTTTGTACAGGTATTTAACTGTTAGATGATTTACAATTTGTTAGTGGCATTATTTCATTTCAGAGGGGGGTGAGACATGACCCAGTGGTAAAGCGCTTGCCTGATGTACGGTTGGTCTAGGATCAAAACCCATCTGTGGGTCCAATGGGCTATTTCTCATTCAAGACAATGCACCACAACTGGTATA
>JAECMU010230048.1:0-11399 GCA_016106625.1 Dracogyra subfuscus | reverse complement strand
CGAGGTTATGTTCTGCACTGATACTTGAAAAGGGAATTGTAAAAAATGTGTCTATGTTTAAATGAATTCCAGTTTACAGAGGTTCCAGTTTACAGAGGTTTTGCTGTATTTATTTCAATGCAGGATGAATGAAATTCAGCTCCTGGTAGAAGAAAGGACAGGAATGTATTTAGTGACAGAATGGCCTAGCACACTAGTTCATATCAGCAGCTATTAGCTATGAAAGCAAAATTATTAACTGTTGTACCTTCCACCTGAACATCTGAAGAAGCGGATTTTAGTTATGAGTGTACGACAGTTGCAGCTATAATCAGCAATTATGTTATATTGTGTATATTACATGTAGGAGAGGGCTCAGTAAGGTGGCAAACTTGTGCCAAATCCTTTTATTATTTATGCAATGTTAGTGTTTCCAATGAATGAATGAATGAATCAATCAATCAGCAGCTAGTATATGACCATCTTAGTTGCAATAAAAAAATCTCCTTTTATTCCTTTTATTGTTTATGCAATGTTAATGTTTCCAATCAATCAACCAATCAATCAATCAATCAACCAATCAATCAGCAGCTAGTATATGACCATCTTAGTTATGATATAAAAAACATTATCCTTTTATTCCTTTTATTGTTTATTCAATGTTAATGTTTCCAACCAACCAATCAATCAATCACTCACTCAGCACCTTGTAAATGACAATCTTAGATACGATAAAAAAAAAATCTCCTTTTTGTTCAGTTTATTTTGTTGGTCACAACTGATTTGACTGTTAGCTAGGTTATGCAATCTTGAAAAGGGAGAAAACTCTCAAAATAATGGTGTAACAAAACAGGTTGATTCCTGCATCTTGAACAGAACTCAAATCTTCAGACTTCGCACAGGCCAATGTGGCCTAAACTTCCATCTCCCAGGCTTCTAGATCATGGTAGCCCCACTCCCTAGTGGCTAGTGATATTCAATGTTGGGCTAGTAAATAACTACTATTGCCATGCCCAACGGCTAGTGAATTTTTGTTTTTGTCAAATGTTGCATTTAAATCTATTTTGTAAATATGATTATCCTGCCCACACCCCAACCCCCCAGTGTTAGTGTTTTTAAGCTCTATCGCCATGTTTAGATAACATATTTGATTATTGCTAGTATTTAGTAAAATTGTATTAACTTTAAGTAAAGTAGGGCTAGTGAATTTTTAATCGTCGCTAGTAAATTTCTAAAATCCCATGGCTAGTGGATTTTATAAAAATTCTAGAATCCCTGCATGATCTCCACAAGCTTGCACAGGCCTGCCGACACCAGAACATATCCTTCAACAATGTCCACTACACAACTGGAGAGAAGCCACTTCTGGCGGCATGGAACAGACCTACACATCAGAAGCTCTGGGGATCCAGGGAGGACCTGCAAACAACTGCCCAATTCATCACTCAGATCGGAATATCTGTATGAGACAATTTTTACAAATTTGAACAAAGAAGAAGAAGAAGAATAACTGAACTGTCATATCTAGCAGTATGTTGCTTGGTACCTTATATACTGAGGTTTAATGACAGTTAACAATGGCTTTCCTTTTCGAACACCTCAAAGTAAACAGTGGGTTTGTTTCAAAAACTAGATGGCAAATTTGTTAAAAAAAGATTAGTGGAATGTCTCAGGTGTTATTCTCTTCATCAAGGTAGAAAGTCAAACTGGGTTTAAACTAGAAAGGCTCATAAGAGAGATGCTGGTTTAGTGGCCTTTAGTACCCATTGTCTCTGGGTGGGTGTCTGTACCAGGATGTGAACTCAGCACCTACCAACCTTAAGTCCGATTGCATAATAAATACACCACCAAGGCCAGCATTTAGACATCAAAATAGCTCTAGTTTAAATTAATCGAAGATGTCATTAAACAGATATTCCTTTCTTGGTTTTTTTCCTAAACACCTCCATAATGTAGAAACTCAATACCCAATCTGTCAGCCATTCTCACGGTTTATGTTGGATAACCACTGCGAGTCCACAATGCATGTCACCATGCATGTTAATTAATGACACAGGATACTACCTGATTAATGAGGCAGGTAAAATATTCCGGTAAAATTACCTGTCAGGTGTCACACCTGTAGCGGACCTGACACTGCCACGCACTGTAAGTAATAGGTATGACAAAATGTCATCTGTATAATAATGTACTTAGGATGGTCCAATTATCACTGCCTTAATTCACCATCACCGTGTAACAGTTAATGTACACGTGTATCATCAGTCTTTGCCAGGAGCATAGGATCGATCTCCGTCGGTGGACCCAATGGGCTATTTCTCATTCCAGCCAGTGCTCCACAACTGGTATAAAAGGCCATGATATGTACTATCCTGTCTGTGGGATGGTGCATATAAAAGCTCCCTTGCTGCTAATCAAAAAGAGTAGCCCATGAAATGGCGACAGCAGGTTTCCTCTCTCAATATCTGTGTGGTCCTTAACCATATGTCCGACGTTATATCATCATGAATAAAAAGTGTTGAGCTTGTCATTAAATAAAACATTTCATTCCTTCCTTGTATGTGCTGTTCTCTCTGTTGGAAAGAGCACATAAAAGATCCCTTGCTGTTGACATGCACTTCTCTACAGACATAACAGTACATACATGTACCATGGCATTTCATATACCAGTTATAATGCACATGTTGGAATAGCCTAGGCAAGTTCCTTACCACTGAGCTACATTCTATCACCTAATTAAATAAAGGAAAAAGATAATGAAACATTTTATTTAACAATGCACTCAACACATGTTAAATTATGATTACTGGTATATGGTGTAGGACATAGAGTTAAGGATCACAGAAATAATTAGAGAGCAAAGCTAATGTCACCAAACAATGGGCTACTTGTTTTGACTTAGCAGCAAGGAATCTTTTATATTCATAATCCCACAGACAAGACAGTAAATACCACAGCCTTTGTTACACTAGTTGCGGAGCATTAGCTGGAATGAGAAATAGCCCACTGGGCCCACCAATGGAGATCGATTCCACCAATGGAAGGAAGGAAATGGTTTATTTAACAACACCCTCAACACATTTAATTTTTCATGGTTATATGGCGTTGGACATATGGTTAAGTACCACACAGACATTGAAGGGGGAAACCCACTATCGCCACTTCATGGGCTACTCTTTTTGATTAGCAGCATAGGATCTTTTATATGCACCATCCTATAAACAGGGTAGCACATACCACAGCCTTTGATGCACCAGTCATGGTGTGCTGGCTGAAGAGAGAAATCCCACCAATGGGGATTGATCCCAGACCGACCACACACCAAGCAAGCACTTTACCACTGGGCTACTTCCCCTATCTAATTGAATAAGGGTAAAAATGAAAGATCACTCTTTATCATGGACACTGCAGCAAACTTCATCCTGATAACCTCTTTTATTAAACCATCAAAAAAGAATCTTTTTATAAGACTTAACTCAAAGCACATCTGGCATTACTACGAGCTTTAACTCGAGTCATATCTTCCTCTCACGCGTGGCTATTTGCTATCCCATGCCATCACCATAAACCAGGTTATCTAACCAAACACAAATATCCAATTGATGATGAGCCGCTATGAAGACACAGATCAGTAACTGGCGATATTGCAGGCATCAACAATTGCTACAGATCTGTGCCATGGCGACGAAAATCACTTAGATGAAATAAAAAATACCTCACCAGAATTCCTTAATAAAAAAAGGGTATTAAGAGAAAGTCTTTTGGGGGACATACAATATTAAAGAAGCTTCTAAACGAGGTGATTATTCACAGTAACAAGAATGGTGAAGCAAATTGCACCAAACATACAAAATAGGCAATATGGAGGTTTTCCCGTGAGTCATGCTAAATTAAGTTGTCATCAGGATGTATGAAATCGCCTCCTAACAGGTGATTCTGCCCGATATCAATACAGTTGCAGGGGATTACGGAAGACGCGGTGCAATTGAGAATCACTCGCTCGAGATCAAATCAACGGCACAGGCTCTAACCTTGTTGAGGCTCGTTTACAGGAAAAAGATCACTGAATGGCCAACTCAAATTTGCCAATTTATTTGCTCTTTCTCTCCGCTTAAAGTTTCCGTCGTTTTTGTACAGCGTTATTGGCACCGTGAGTCACAAGAAGACAATTGCTTCATGTTAGAAGTTACGTGCTAAAAAAATATACTGATGGAAAAGAAATAAGGGATCACATCAACACTGACAGGAGAGATTGACTGCAACCAAACCTCTCTTCCATAGTGTCATGAGGTTACCTTCAATAAATTTCAATTTATCTTCCATAGTGTCAGGAGGTTACCTTCCATAATGTCAGTTTATCTTCCATAGTGTTAGGAGGTTAACTTCCATAGTGTCAGGAGGTAAACTTCCAGTGTCAGGTTAACTTCCATAGTGTTAGGAGGTTACCTTTCATAGTGTCAGGTAAACTTCCATAGTGTCAGGAGGTTAACTTTCATAGTGTCAGGAAGTTATCTTCCATAGTAAGGTAAACCAGCCTTTTTCGGTAATTAATTCTAAAATTGCCTTTATTAAACACCCAAAAAGGTATTATTAATTAATAAAATATACCTTTTACATCTTTTGTCATTCATTTATTAAAGCAAGTACATAAATTACAATAATGTTTATTTCAATTAATGTTTGTGTATTTTTATTGAAATACAAGTTCCCCGAAAAATGGTGAAAATGCCCAAAAAGTGTTTGGTCTATCATGCTTTGCCTAATTTCTAGGAAAATCACTACTAGAAAGCTTATTTATTTCTTGCTTTTATATCTGATAACTTTTACATAGGCCTATTAGATTAGGCCTGAATATTTACACTGTGGTTACTGTTACTATATATACTGTTATCTTGGTGCATTATGGGCTATCAAATGAATGAGACTCTATTCTTTATAGGGGATGGGTCGTAGTCCAGTGGTAAAGTGTTCGCTTGATGCGCAGCCGGTCTAGGATCGATCCCCATTGGTGGATCCATTGGGCTATTTCTCGTTCCACCAGTGCTCCATGACTGGCATAACAAAAGTCATGGTATGTACTATCCTATCTGTGGGATGGTGCATATAAAAGATTCCTTACTGCTAATCAAAATGAATAGCCCATGAAGTGGCGACAGCGGGTTTCCTCTCTAAATATCTGTGAGGTCCTTAACCATATGTTTTACGCCATGTAAACCTGAATAAAATGTGTTGAGTGTGTAGTTAAATAAAATATTTCCTTCCTTCCTTCCTTCTTTACATGAGTATTTACATTTTTGTTAGTTACTATAGTGTTATCTTCTTGCAATAGATGCTACCAAATGAACGAGACTCTTTCCTTTATAATAATAATTTATATGAACATCATACAAACCAAAGTCATCATTACTCATATTGTGATCAGTTAGTTGACCTATATGCACTAAACCTTCATTGATGATGCACAAAATCCACCACTGACATTTCCTACTAAATGTTCATCTTTCGTGGAACCAGTCTATTGATTGAAAGCACAAATATCATTGACTACTAAGACTGAGAAGTATCTAACCAATCAGAGACATCATGCGAGGCATGTGTCATTGCGTAACCTTTGTTACTCTGGTCCACAATTGATGATGACACATACAACTAAATAATCTCAGATAATTTTTTATCGGTTCAAAACTTATACAAAAAAGAAATGTTTTATTTAACGATGCACTCAACACGTTGTACTTACGGTTATATGGCATCAGACATATGGTTAAGGACCACACAGATATTGACAGACTTATACAAAGGCAACAAGTTTTGAGAGATTTTCATCAGAAATCTTTACAACATGAACAGCACCTCAAGATATAACTTTAAAAAAAAGTCTTATTAAGAATGAAAATAATTACAATAGTTTTGAAGAATAAAAAGAAAAGTATTCAAATCTTTTTGAAAAAAGGTCTCTTGTAAACCAATTAGGCATAAAATATATTTTTAAAATATGTTGTTGAAGTAGTTAGTTACAATACAAAGAATGAATATTGTTCGGCTAGTGCCTTATGGGATATTTGTATTGTTATGTTTACGGACTAAATGATTTTTTTAAATGTTTTATATAATGCCAGGACGTCTACATAATATGAAGTTCAATAATAATTTTAATAAAACATTTAACTTTTTTAACTGTTTAAGATCTTAGCCAGTTAATGTTCTTAATGGACTGTTGTATAAAAACAAATATGGATTGAATAAAAACAGCACAAAAAACAATTCAAGTTTTACATGACATTAAAACATATTAATTTTAGTATAAAAAAATTTAAATGGTGACTAAACAAAGAAACATTAAAACAAAAAATGACAACCAAAAATCATTAATGGCAAAAAGAAATACCAAAAAATACCAAACAAAAAAAACCCCACAATACTGAGTAAAATTTAAAGATCTTAATTCTATAATTGTATTTATAATGTACTTGCACTTTGATTACTAACTACTTGCATTAAAAAAAATCACAAGACTCATTAACATTAATAACATTTAACGAGCATTGTCATTTTTATAGAGTAATTAGATTATCTTTGCATGGTCTAGTGGTCGAAGGTATAACACTCTAGTAAATAGCAAGGCAGCTATATACTAAATAATTCATGGGCCAAAACACAAAATGTGATCTTTGGTTTAGAACATCTACATGCATGTCCCTGGTTACAGTTGTTTTATTTTAAAGGTCTACCCTTCCATTCATTATTTGTACCTGGTTATACTGATGATGGATTCAATCCTAGCTAGCTATATAGTGTCTAAAACTGAATTTGTATTCACATAATGCAAAGTTAATTCTGACTAGATCCAGCCAATGCACCATGACTGGTATATCAAAGACTGTGGTATGTGTTGTCCTGTCTGTGGGATGGTTAATATATATATATATAATCAATCTATTGCTACTAATGAAAAAATGTAGTGAGTGTCATCTCTAAGACCATGTCAAAATTACCAAATGTTTGACAATCTATAGTTATGGACCACACAGATATTGAGACAGAAAACCTGCTGTTGCCAGTTCATGGGCTATTCTTTTCAATTAGTAGCAACAGATCTTTTATATGTACCATTTCACAGCCAGGATAGTACATACCACAGCCTTTGTTACACCAGTTGTGGAGCACTGGCTGGAATGAGAAATAGACCAATGGATCCACCGACAGGGATCAATCCCAAACCGACAGCGCATCAAGCGAATGCTTTACCACTGGGCAGGCAACGTTCTGCCTCAATAAGAAATTACAAGAACAACAAAAACAAAAACCCAAAAGAGGGAAAAATCCAGCATATTCTCAAAAATAACAGATATCAGATTTAATCAACATTAACCAAGGCAGGACACATTATCTCATTAGAAATACCAACACTGTGGAAATCAGTTGAATGGGATAATTAATTTGCCAAGCAGCAATATGGTAATGACAGCTTCCTAGCAGCCAGCCAATACATCTGGGATACTTCATCAAATTGGACTAATTATCATCCACAGTTATTGCAGTTCACTGTCCTTGTTAACTAAAGCTGTCGGCTAACCAGCACCTCAATTCCAAATAAATAGGAAAGGAAAGGAATGTTGGTTTGACAATATCCCCAGCACATTGTTGTTAAAGTCAGCTGATCAGACCCCATTTTTTTTTTTTTTTCATTATTTTATTTTTTTAAAGGATACAGACTTTATTTCATATAAATATTCCACATATGGAACTGGATGCAAAACATCATTTCTGAAAAAATTACTTCAAATAAATAAAAAAGGAAAGAAATCTTACAATCTCTTTAATTCATTTTCATGCTTGAATATACAGGAGGATTCATGGAGTATTATTTAATATGGAAAATATCAACCGAGTCTACAATGTATGTTAATCAGTATTTGTCGAGGCTCTGCCAAGACAAATACCTATTAACTAGATGAGGTTAATATTTTACATGTTAAAAATCATGAGTTGAGAATTCTATTTATCCTATAACACTTCTAAAATAACATTTTAATTAAATGTTCAGTAAATCACTGTACTAAAGTCGCCGCCATCGGTAATATGACATCATCACGATTAGCACACAAATTAGCTTGATGTCGCGCATTTTAAAGAAATCTTTGAAAACGTTACGCTTAGGTACAAAGGTCTCGATGCCTTGTAAGCAAATAGCCCATCCACAGCAACATATTACCTAGCGACCTTGCAAATTTGCATACCATTATTAATCAGGTTAATACACTAAATTATCACATGGGTTTATAACGTGGATATCATCATGGGTAATTTACAGGATAAATCCAGTTATGTTTCAAGCATGCTGTTCTAGATTTACCCCTCATTCTGTCCAGTATTTACTGGCCTTAAGTTTGTTTGTTTGTTTGTTTAACGACGCACTCAACACATTACAATTACGGTTTAATCGGCGTCAGACATATGGTTATGTCGAGAAAAAACCCAGTGGTTAGCTGATTGGGATTGATCCTAGACCGACTGCACATCAGGCGGGCACTGTACCACTGGGCCATGCTACCCGCTACTGGCCTTAAGCCCTAGCCACTATACAAATGATGGTGGTAAGAAATCTCTTCAATATACCTTAGGATAAAGCTGTCAACTGACCATAGCTATCGTGGTTTTAATAATAACCAACACTCCAGCCTATTGTTTTTCACTAAATCTGAACAACAAAACCATTATCCATGATCAAATATTTGTATAATACACAGTCAAAGGATGGAAATGTTTTATTTAACGATGCACTTAACACATTTTATTTACGGTTATATGGCGTCAGATATATGGTTAAGGACCACACAGATATTGAGAGAGGAAACCCTCTGTCGCCACTTCATGAGTTCCTCTTATCGATTAGCTGCAAGGGATATTTTATATGCACCATCCTACAGACAGGATAACGCCTGGCTGGAGCGAGAAATAGCCCATGGGCCCACCGATGGGGACTGATCCCAGACTGACCGCACATTAAGCGAACAATTTAGCACTGGGCTACATCCGACCTCGCAATACACAGCCAAATGGACTTTTGGCAAAATGGTGGTCAATTCCATAAAGCAGTCAATGCCACTCCTATATTTAAAATGGCTCCAAATACATCAGCATTAAATTAAAGGCCATGGAATATCATATCACATAATATATCTACTGCTGTCTGCCTGTCTGTCTCTGTCTCTCTGTCTCTGTCTCTCTCTCTGTCTCTCTCTCTGTGTGTCTCTGTGTCTCTCTCTCTGTGTCTGTCTCTCTGTGTCTGTCTCTCTCTCTCTCTCTCTCTCTCTCTCTCTCTCTCTCTCTCTCTCTCTCTCTCTCTCTCTCTCTCTCTCTCTCTCTCTCTCTCTCTCTCTCTCTCTCTCTCTCTCTCTCTCTCTCTCTCTCAGGGTTTGGAGTTGGTATCTGGATTACAAGTCCCATGCCTCGACTGGGATCTGAACCCAGTACCTACCAGCATGTAGACCGATGGCCTAACCATGACGCCACCGAGGCCGGTGATCGATTTTAAATGAACATGGACGGAATGCATGTTTGTTTAATCAGTGCATAATGGGACATCTCATGTGGTAACTGTGATACTTGATCTAGAGATTTCATCAGAGATGAAGCCACCACATGGTTACTATTATCATTCACCTTTTTCTGTACATGCATTTTATTACACGGATAATGATAGAATTAACTGTGGTGTACTGCATGCCTGGAAAGAGATTTGCCCACTGATGGGGATCGATCCCATAATGAACACCCACACAGTGCGAGAGCCTTAATAAAAACAACATTTTATGGTTCATTTTCTCCAATTACTATATAGTAATTAACATGTATGAAAGGGAATAAGACATAAATTAGGTGGGGTTTTTTCAGTTTAAGGACCCTTGTTTTACATTGTACTGAACTCCATTAAAAACAATCCCTGTGCTGAATGCAAATTAGAATCAAAATAGAGCAATGTTTTATAGTTAATTTGTAAAAGTAATTAATCTACAAGACAAATAGTCATCAACCTGATATTCCAGTCTTAACATTTATTTTCTACATGTAATTGAAAGACATGTTTTATGTAATGACGCACTCAACACATTGTATTTACGGTTATATGGTGTCACACATATGGTTAAGGACCACACAGATATTGAGAGAGGAAACCCGCTGTTGCCACTTCAATGGCTACTCTTTTCGATTAGCGGCAAGGGATCTTTTATATGCACCATCCCAAAGACAGGGTAGTACATACAACAGCCTTTGATATAACAGTTGTGGTGTACTGGCTGGAATGAGAAATAGCCCAAAGGGTCCACCGACGGGGATCGATCCCACACATACAGCGGGATTTACCACTGGGCTATGTCTCGCTCATTTTAACGACTCAATGGGTAGGTGTAAGGCCACAATACTCTCTTCTCTTTCACTAACCACTAACCACCTAACCATTAACCCACACCAGATAGCTGAGGTGTGTGCCCAGGACAGCATGAACTTTTAACTGGATATAAGAATGAAAATATGTTGAAATGAAATGAAATAGCTAAGGTTTTAACAGGAAATCTAAATCAATGCAATAGAGAACACCATCATGATTTTATGTTCAAAGGATGAGCCTTAGGTGTTCATTGTAAAATCTTTATAACATCACTTTATTTTAACCTATTGGGCTATTTCTCATTCCAACCAGTGCACTATGACTGGTACATTAAAGGCCATGGTTTGTGCTATCCTGCCTGTAGGAAATGCAAATAAAAGATCCCTTGCTGCTAATCAAAAAAACGTAGCCCATGAAGTGGTGACAGCGGGTTTCCTTTCAAAATCTATGTGGTCAATAACCATATGTCTGATGCCATATAACCGTAAATAAAATGTGTTGAGTGCTTCATTAAATAAAACATTTCTTTCCTTCTTTCCAAGAAACATTTTACTTCAATAATTAAAAGGGTTCTAATAGTGGAAAAACATGTTGTTTAAAAACTAGGGTATGTCACTTTAAGGGTGAGGGCTTTGTGTAAGGCATACATGTTGACTGATACATGTTGACTGATACATGTTGACTGATACATGCTGACTGATACATGCTGACTGATACATGTTTACATGCTGACTGATACATGTTGACTGATACATGCTGATACATGTTGACTGATACATGTTGACTGATACATGCTGACTGATACATGTTGACTGATACATGTTGACTGATACATGTTGACTGATACATGCTGACTGATACATCTTGACTGATACATCTTGACTGATACATGTTGCCTGAAGCAGCTTCAGCCATATGTTACCATTGCCATTTATGAGTTTTGATTTGCCTTTTAATGAAAGCAGACATTTTGTGTCTGGGAGTATGAACAATACTTGCCGTTAAAAACCTGAAGACCAATTATGGT
>JAECMU010230031.1:0-14056 GCA_016106625.1 Dracogyra subfuscus | reverse complement strand
AACAAATCTGTTATTACTTACGTACACTATCATCTCAGTAAACTAGTTAACTGTAGCAATGTGGTTCAGTCCACAGAACGAAGGATGAACAAATCTGTTATTACTTACGTACACTATCATCTCAGTAAAGTAGTTAACTGTAAAATACTTTGGGGATGGTATATAGCCCAGTGGTAAAGTGCCTGCCTGATGTACAGTCGGTCTAGGATCAATCCCTGTCAGTGGGCCCATTGGGCTATTTGTCATTCCAGCCAGTGCTCCAAATGTTGTGTTACGAAGGTCATGGTATGTACTGTTCTGTCTGTAGGATGGTGCGTATAAAAGATCCCTTGTTGATCACCTAACACTAGCCTATGACACGATGGCAGCGGTTGTTCCCTGTCATTATCTATGCAGTCTATAATTAAAATATGTGCGATGCCATGTAACTGTAGTTAAAATGTGTTGAATGTGTCATGGAATAAAACATTTCTTCCTTCCTTCAGCAAGATGCAAGAAAGTCGTGTGATTTGGATCTGAATATATTTAATAGACCATGTTTTTATTTGCAGTTTTACTGATGAGAATGTCTTGAAACTGAATTGGGTAAAACTGAACTGTAGCGTAATAGTTAAAAATACAACCTTATCATTTAGTGGATTTGAATTTATTTAATACAGCATGTCTTATTTGCAGTGTTTTGCTTGTAGGTATGGTTGATGAGGTGGTTTATGTACCAACGTGGGGAAAACCAAACTGGTTTCAATCAGTTCAAGAGGAATACTGGGCTTGTAAGGAGAGAGTCTGTCTCATAGACATGTCGTCTTTCGCAAAATTTGAAATCAAGGTAATTTATAGATAAATACATAGATATACAGACATGCAGACATATATATAGATAGACAGACCAACAGACAGATACATAGATAGACAGACAGACAGGCATGCAGACAGATACATAGATAGACAGACAGACAGATACATAGATAGACAGACAGACAGACAGATACATAGATAGATAGACAGACAGACAGACAGACAGATACATAGATAGATAGACAGACAGACAGATACATAGATAGACAGACAGACAGACAGATACATAGATAGATAGACAGACAGACAGACAGACAGACAGACAGACAGAGGTGTTTTTTTAAATGACACAACAAGAGCACATTGATTAATTTATCATCAGCAGTTGGATGTCAAACATTTGGTAATTCACTCGTAGTTATGAGGAAACTCGCTACATTTTTCCATTAACAGCAAGGGATCTTTTATATTCACTTAGGAAACACATACCACAGCCTTTGACCAGAAAAACCCCAATCAGTTGAATGGATCCCAGGATATGCACTTGGAATATTTTTTGACTGGCCAATCGGGCCACTCACAGCAACACTTTGACTCGCCCATATAACTTTTGAATGACCCGCGACTGAAATTTGTTTTAAAAAAGAACTTACTTAAACTGAACTTTAAAAACATGTTATCTTATTATACAAACAATAGTGACAACACAAAAGAAGGAAACAGAACTTGTTTTAGTTTTATTACAAACTGTTGTAATTAAATTCTAATTATTATGTTGTCACACGACACATACAATCAAACATCCAGAATGTTTTTACGAAGGCTCGGTCTTGGAATGAATAAGGTGCTTTTGTGACCATACGACGAGGAATTAAAACAATTACTACGCTGCCAGCAATCTGTACAAACAATAATCACATCCACTAGAGAAATCAACATACAACACAATTGTAGACTTCGATTTTTAATTTTGTCAAAATGACTTACGGACAATAAAATTTGGGGCGAGTTAATATTGTCCAAATACTTGGGCGAGTTGACTAGCATTCCTATTTAATACTTGCACATGCACAGGCAGTGATTGCTGTTGTTGAAATCAATGTGACGAGTTGTTCCAATTGCAACTAAATAGAAAGTAAAGACAGACATAGCCGAGGTGTTCCGATTGAACCTAGGAATACATTTATGTGGCCGAGGTTTTCCCGAATACATGTATATAATCAAAACCAGCTGAGGTATTAGGAATGGTTTTAGACTGTTCGATGTACTGGAGAAGTGGTCACTATTATGTCATATGTGAGTTTGGTTGCTCAGATATTAATAAGAAAAAAGTTGAAAACATTAATTATTTTCATTTTGATATATAATGCAATATGTGGACATTTTCGGTCACCAAGCGGGCGACACGTGATATGGTTTTGACTTGCCTAACGCTATGTTGATGGGTGGATGGACAGACAGACAGAGGGAGTGAGACAGATAAGGCAGAGAGAGACTGAGAGATAAATATACAATAACAGAGGTTTTTAAAATTAGAGTAGTGTTTATTTTATTTTAATTAATTTCAGTCAACAGGACCAGGTGCACTAGAGTACTTGCAGTATCTTTGTTCCAACGACATTGACCAGGACATCGGCACTGTTGTTCACACCGGCATGCAGAATGAGTCAGGAGGCTTTGAGAACGACTGCAGTATAGCTCGCTTGCATGACAACTAGTGAGTAATCTTGGGAAATAAATCCTATTTCTGCAGGCTATACTTTACTTTTTGAATAATTCCAAACTCGCTCATAATTACAAATCCACAGACTGGCATGGGGAACCATTGTTTGCTAGAATGATGCACCTAACCACTAGACCATGCATTTACAAAGTGCAGTTTTGAGGAGAATCTGGGATCCTGAGGCTTGCAAATATGATATAGGACTCTCTAGTTTGGCTAGCACATGGCTCTTACAAATTATTTGTACAAATTACATTGATTCTTTGAAATGATACAGTCAACATATAATCTCAAAATCATGGGAAACCATCACCTTGAATAGCGATATTTTCCGTGGTTTCATACAAAACATTTATTGTATCTTCTGTTCTACTTTAAACACATGGTAGGGGTCTCTGGGTTGGCGGCAGGCTCTAAAGATTTACAAACAGAGTCCTTGTGACACTTAAAAATGGCTATTTTTATTCTTATAACAAACCAATGCTCCACAATTGGTGAAACAAAGGTCATGGTGTGTACTTTCCTGTCTGGACATAACCCAGTAGTAAAGCACTTGCCTTATTCCCATCTGGGATCTATCCCCGTCGGTTCGTTCATTAGGCTGTTTTTTCATTCCTGTCAGTTCATGTAGTCTGGTATGTCAACGGCCATAGTATGTGCTATCCTGTGTGGAATGGTGAATGTAAATGTTTCTTGTTATTAATGGAAAAATGTAGCGGGTTTCCTCTCTAAGACTATTTCAAAATTAGCAAATATTTGACATGCAGTAGCGGACCGGGTTGCTGGCTGTCCTGAGATCGGGCCCGGGACGGACATGCTTAAAACCTTAGTGGTATCAGAGCATGTAAATAAATATTGGTAATGGTAATGCAGTAGACAATGAGTAATAAATCAATGTGCTTTAGTGGTGTTGCTAAAAACACAAAAAAACTTTAACTCATTCATTTAAAGTAATGATTCAATAAGTTATTTAACATCATTATCTAAATCCTGTCGAACAAATCTATTTGTGTTTTAGTAACTCAGTATCATGTTATTTAATTTTATGGGATAGTTTGGAAATTAATTCAGAAAATTATCAGTTCGTCTTCTGTTACAGTTTCTTCATGATCTGCCCTGCTACGCAGCAGACGCGAGCCTCGTTCTGGCTCAGACAGCACCTGCCAGAAGATGGGTCGGTGCAGGTGCGTGATGTCACTTCCATGTACTCGGGAATCAATCTGATTGGTCCACATGCTCAGCTGCTGTTGGGCGATGTCACCGACATCTCAACTCATAGAAATGACTTCAAGGTTATGACTTGCAAGGTGAGATGAGCTCCCTGCGTCTTCATAGAAACAGTATTTCAAGTGTCTGTGTTGTATGTTGTGGGTGGGGGAGCAAGCTGTATTTTTTTCTTACACACCCGTTGGTTAAAACACCATGCATTATTTTTGATAACACATGTGTATATGTGTTAACAATTTCAAGACATATGACTGGCTGCTCCTAGGTGATTACCAGGTCACCAGTGCCATACATCCAATGAAAATCTACATGGAAATCAATTAGACAGTCTGTGACACGTAAGTCAGCTACAAGTGCAATGGCTGTAAATAACTTTTAGTCACTGATGTATTATTCTCTATTTATACAGAGCAAGAACAAAACGTGTCCTACATGCCTGATGGTACATATTAAAGAAAGGAAATGTTTTATTTAACAATGCACTCAACACATTTTATTTACAGTTATATGGTGTCAGAGGTACATATTGAGGACTGACAACCAGAACTGTTTTATGAATTTAGCTGCATTCAGTTTAATTCAACTGGTATAACTAAAATGTATAATGACCGACCTCGGTGGTGTCATGGTTAGGCCATTGGTCTACAGGCTGGTAGGTACTGGGTTCAGATCCCAGTCGAGGCATGGGATTTTTAATCCGGATACCGACTCCAAGGCTCAATAGGTAGGTTTAAACCACTTGCACCGACCAGTGATCCATAACTGGTTCAACAAAGGCCATGGTTTGTGCAAACCTGCCTGTGGGAAGTGCAAATAAAAGATCCCTTGCTGCTAATCGGAAAGAGTAGCCCATGAAGTGGTGACAGCAGATTTCCTCTCAAAATCTGCGTGGTCCTTAACCATATGTCTGATGCATATAATCATAAATAAAATGTGTTGAGTGCGTCGTTAAATAAAGCATTTCTTTCTTTCTTTCTAAAATGTGTGTGTACGCAATCTGTTCACTTTACCAGTATAGCTAAAACACTTCTGTATGTTGTTTAATTAAAAAGGTATAACTAAACCAGTTAAAACTGTATGAAAGAAAGAAAGAAATGTTTTTATTTAACAACACACTCGTCACTTTTATTTACAGTTATATGGCATCAGACCACACAAATATTGAGAGGAAACCTGCTGTCGCTACGTCATAGGCTACTCTTTTTTTCTATTAGCAGCAAGAGATCTTTTATATGTACCATCTCACAGACAAGGTAGTACATACCACAGCCTTTGATATACCAGTTGTGGTGCATTGACTGGAATGAAAAATAGCCCAATGGACCCACCGATGGGGATCGATCCCAAACTGAACGCACATCAAGCGAGCGCTTTACCGCTGGGCTGTGTCCCAACCCAAACCAGTTTAAACTGTATATGAATGTGATCTTTTCACCATACCGGTATAGCTGAACTGCTATAGCTGAAATACTGTATGTTGTTTAGTTAAAACGGTAGAGCTAAAACAGTTTAAACCGTAAGTGTAAACGCAAACTGTGTTAGTTAAACTAGTATACGACGGAAGTGACATCATAGTCAGACTAAACAGTAAGTGTAGCCAGGCAGTGGCCTAACAGACTCGTAGTCCATAGTTGTTATCATGACATCTTGCACATGTGCAGATAAACTACACTTTTGCCTTATGCTAGTATAGCAGGGTTCGAACTTAATGGGTCGCCCAATTGCCCCTGGTGAATGAAAACGACGACGGCGACTGAAAACCCACAGTAAGGTTGCCCACTTAGCAACCAATTTGTTTGTAAAAACAAATTGTGTTTTCTCTTATAATCAGTTGCAATATTGTTGTTTTTTTAGAAAATATTATTCGGGCAAGTGAAAATAGATCCAGGCAAATGAAAGTGCTGTCACCACTTGCCCAGATGGCAACTAAAAAAAACCCGTTAAGCGCAGACACTGGTATAGCTTTTGAATGTGTGAACACTCGTCATTTCCAATCACAAGTGTTAGCTAAATCAGTGTAGCTAAACTGGAATAAGTTGTAGAAGTCTGAACACAGCTAATCATGAGTGTAGTCCACTGTCAATTATTATTATTAGTTTTTTTAATGTAGTTCGATTATCATGGAAACTATATAGTTGCTTAAAAAACAAACAAAAACAAGTCAATTTGCATTTTGGTTTGACATTTCAGATATTGTATTTCGGTGTGGAATGTTTGCTATCATATACTGTAGACATGGAGTTGATTGATGTATAATTAAAGTTATTATTATGAGGTACCGGGTATGTGTATGTTTGCAGGAGATTGATGTTGGCTGTGCTAGCGGTGTTCGAGCAATGAGACTGACACACACGGGAGAAGATGGTTTTATTCTCTACATTCCTGCAGAGGTTTCCTCCCTTGGTTTTTCTTCATCTTTTTGTTATTAGTTTTTTTGTTGTTCTTGACCGGCCTCAGTGGCATCATGGTTAAGCCATTGGACATAAGACTGGTAGGTACAGGGTTCGCAGCCCGGTACCGGCTCCAATCCAGAGTGAGTTCTTAAAGGGTCAATGAGTAAGTGTAAGGCCACTACACTCCTTTCTCTTTCACTAACCAACTAACCCACTGTGTTAGACAGACAGCCCAGATAGCTGAGGTGTGTGCCCAGGACATCATGCTTGAACCTTAATTGGATATAAGCACGAAAATAAGTTGAAATAGTTGTTCATTATGTTGCTTGTTTGTTGGGAGGTGGGGGTGGAAAAATCGTGATTGCATATTAATGTGTAATAAGGACAGTGTATTTTGATTTAAATTTCCAAGTTGTTTCTTAGTAAAGCATATGTCTTTTTATACGAGTTAATTGGTTATGGAGTAACACTTGGACAATGAAATTAAATAAATTGTGTTTACATGCTTTTATTTTATTAGTACACAATATTCAAGGTTTGTATTATGGATATATATTGATAAATATAGCATGACGCTGATGATTATATTTATTTAAAATATTTAAATTTCCATAAATCTATTTTGCTAATTTTAATGTTATATAGCCTTATTGAAATTTCTTGGCATTTTTCTTTTTCTTCTCTGTTGTAGCAGATGTTTAGACTTTAAATAAATTTTAATTGGAAAAATACCAGGTATTCTTTTTTGTTTTACAGTATGCCCTTCATACGTATGATACACTAATACACGCTGGGAAAGACTATGGAGTAAGCAATGCTGGGTACTTCGCAATGCGTCATTTGAGAACTGAACAGTTCTTTGCCTACTGGGGTCTTGATCTCAACAGTCGTACAACACCCATGGAATGTGGAAGAGAGTTCCGAGTGAAATTAGATGTAAGTGTCGACTTTTTAAAAACATTTTTACTGTGTGTGTATGTGTGGTGTGGGACAGTCCAGTGGTAATACACAAACCAGTGGTAATCACTCGCTGCGTGTCGGTCTGGGATCAATCCCTGTAGGTGGGCCCATTGGACTTTTTCTCATTCCAGCCAGTGCACCATAACTGGTTTATCAAGGGCCATGGTATGTGCTATCCTGTGTGGGATAATATAATATATTATAAAATAATATAATATAAAAGATCCCTTGCTAGTTATGGAAAAATGTAGCGGGTTGCCTCTCTGAGTCTCCATCTTAGAATGACCAAATGTATGACATTCAATCGCTGATGATTAATAAACCACTGTGCTCTAGTAGTGTCATCAAACAAAACTAAACTTAACTGTGTGTATCTGTGTCTGCTTACTTGTAGGTGTGTGTATTTCTGTATGTTTACCAATAAATATGTACATGTTTACATTTCTGTAGTAGTGCATAAACTGACATAAATTTGTTTGCTATTTTTTTTCATTTATATTTAAATATTGGCACTGGCACTGGTGACAGAAAAGAAGGCACTCCACCCCCCACCCCCCCAAAAAAAAAGAAAGAAAAAAAAAGAGTAATAATAGGCTAATAGTGTCTATATGCAAGGCTTTTCTAACAGTTTGTGATCATTCTGATCACTTCTTCTATTTTGATCTGCACTGTCAAACACTTTATTTGTAATTACCTGATTCATTTCCAGTCGACTTCCAAACACACCACACTAAATATTGCATGCAAAGATGAAATCCATAAATATAATTTCAATGGAAGCTGCCATATTTAACATAAAAGTGGTTGTATACATGGTGTATATAGCTTTGGCTAACCATTTACATAATGGTTGTATTTTTGGTAGAAAGGACACCATACCCCATTTAAACTTTCACGTGCAAAGCACAGGTTACATCTAACTTCATGTAATATAATATATAATAAACTTCAGTGTTTTGTTTCCATAAAAAAATTTGCACCTATATTCTCGTACACCGATGCAGTTTGTGTTTAGTCATATCCGGTCTAGGATTTAAGTATAGATCCACTGGGTTAATAAGACACACATATTGTGTCAGTATAAAAGACACTTTTGAATGAGTAATAAAAAATATGCCATATCCATCATTTATCAGTGTGTTTAAGAAAGGCCTGTGGGACTGGACTTAGCCCAGTGATAAAACTTTTTTTTATTTTATTATTATTTTTATTTTTTTAAACGACGCACTCAACACATTATAATTACGGTTATATCGGCGTTGGACATATGGTTATGTCGAGAAAAAACCCCAGTGGTTAGTTGACGGGGATCGATCCTAGACCGACCGCGCATCAGGCGGGCACTGTACCACTGGGCTATGCTGCCCGCTAGCCCAGTGATAAAGCACTCACTCAATGAACTGTAGGTCTAGGATCGATCCCCTGTTGGTGGTCTATTTCTCGTTCCAGCCAATGCACCACAACTGGTAAATCAAAGGCTGTGATATGTGCTATCCTGTCGGTGGGATGGTGCATGTAAAATATACCTTGCTAGTAATGGGTAAATGTGGCAGGTTTTCTCTCTTAGACTATATGTTAGAATTACCAATATGTTTGATATCCAATATTCAGTAATTAATAAATGTGCTGTAGTGGTTTCGTTAAACAAAACTTTTTCAGAAGGGAATTGTAAACTTAATAAATTTGTCATACCTTTCAGGTTACCAGGGCCCTGTTCCACAAAGCGATCTTAGCACTCAGATCACCTTAAGTGCATATGTTAGCTGTACAGTTATGGTGATTTTAGTGCTAAGATCACCTTAAGTGCATATGTTAGCCGTGCAGTTACGGTGATCTTAAGGCTAAGATCGTTTTGTGGAACGAGGCCCAGGTCTGTATTTTGTGGTAGCCTAATTTCTATTCCTGATTAAATTCTTTTTAGATTGGTTTAATAAATTGACTGTAACAGTTCCAGAAACAGACAACTTTCCAAGGTGTAAAACATGTTGGGCACACCTTGTTGAAACAGATAAGTGCTTGCCAGTAATACAAATGTATGTTAGCAAATCTTAAATTCATGTTCCTGCTACATTTTCAGAAAGGAGACTTTATTGGCCGTGATGCCTTACAACAACAAAAAGACCACGGAATTCATCAAAAATTTGTTCAGTTCTTACTGAATGACTTTGATGTCCACAGCGACCTCTGGCCATGGGGTGCAGAACCTATTTTTCGTAATGGTAAGTTTGTTGGGTTGACGACAACGTGTGCCTATGGATTCACCCTCGACCAGATGGTGTGTCTTGGTTACGTCAGTGACTTTGACGAGGTTGGGAAACCAAAGCTGAAAAAATACATGAATAAATGGGTGATGGAGAAGGACGCACAGTACGAAATTGACATTGCAGGACGGAAATACACAGCAAAGGCTGGAATATACACACCCAAGTTAGCCATGTCTTCGTTTGAGGCTTCTTTTATTCCTGTACCTGTACAACAGAAGTAATATATAGACACTCAAGTTAGTCATATCCTCATTTGGGATATAAATAAACAGTCAAGTTAGTCATATCCTCATTTGAGATATAAATAAACACTCAAGTTAGTCATATCCTCATTTGATAGATATTTTATTTCTATACCTGTACAACAGAAAAAATATAGACACTCAAGTTAGTCATATCCTCATTTGGGATATAAATAAACAGTCAAGTTAGTCATATCCTCATTTGAGATATTTTATTCCTGTACCTGTACAACAAATAATACAGACACTCAAGTTAGTCATATCCTCATTTGGAAGATATTTTATTTATGTACCTGTACAACAGAAATAAGATTGACACTCAAGTTAGTCATATCCTCATTTGAAAGAGATTTTATTCCAGTATCAGTGCAACAAAAATAATTACTGATACACAAAATAACACAAGTTAGTCATATCCTCATTTGAGTGACATTTTATACTTGTATCTGTAAAACAGAAATACGACGGACACATAAGATAGTCATCTCGGCATTTGAGAGATATTTTATTCCTGTATCTGTGCAACAGAAACAAGATTGACATGCAAGTTAGTGTTATGCTACTTTGTGAAATATTTTACTCCTATACCAGTACAACAGAAATGAGATCTATTTGAAAGTTAGCCATATTCTCATTTGAGAGATATTTTATTCCATTATCAGTGCAACAGAAGTAAGATTTTTAAGTTAGTCATGTCCTCATTTGAGAGAGATTTTATTTCTGTATATGTATGTGCGACAGAAATAAGATTTTTAGCTAAGTCATATCCTCATTTGAGAGATGTTTTATTCCTGAACTTGTGCAACAGAAATAAAATTGGCTTATAAGTTAGTCATGGCCTTGTTTGAGAGATATTTTATTCTTCTTATTTGTGCAATAAAAATAATTACTGACACACAAGTTAGTCAATATATTAGTCATATGTTAATATGAGATACATTTGACTCATAATTTAATCATATCCTCATTTGAGATTTTATTCCTCTACCTATGAAACAGAAAACGACTGACTCTCAAATTAGTGATATTCTCATTTTGAGAGATATTTTATACTTGTATCTGTGAGGCAAAAATAAGACTGACCCACCCCATAATGGTGTGATACAGATTATTTCAGTTTGAATTTGATTCTTCTCTTTGAACTATTCACACCGACAAACTCTTAAAATCATTTTCAATATACTAATATGTTTAGAGTGAGCAGATCAACTCGTCCAAAAACCAACTCACCCCATTGTTTGGTCAACTTGCCCCACACTGTTTACTCAACTTTTATCATTACCATTTTATTAATTAAATGTTGTTGAATATGCACACCAGTCGGGAGTCCAAAAGCCTTGCCTCATTATAGGATTGACAGTTCATTATTTATCCAATATTAGGATCACCCCAATATAAAACCATTTAATAAGTGGTCGTAATAGTGTAGTTTCACTGTAATATTAATAAATAAAAATTACACCAAAGTTGAAGATTGCGTTCACTTTTAATTTTGTCATAATTATTTATGGACAGTAAAGTTTGAGGCAAGTTGGTTTTGGGACGAGTTAAACAACATTCTTTTAAGATATACATGTATGTCAATAGCCAATCAAACAACATTAATTAAGGACCAGAAGATATTTTTGGCATTCGTCTTTAAATAAGGAAAAACAAATACAGCATCGTCCATTGTTAGGTGTCATCTTTGTGGCCTGTTCTTAAACTTGATGATTTAAACAACAACCTAGAATGAATGAAATAAGAAGCATTGTTATCAGTATATAATTACAAAGTTCCCACCGTTAGATCATTTACTCTATTCTGATTGGATGACTTAAAAACTGAATGTTATCCTTCGAAAATAGAGATGATTTACTCTTATTATTATTGGATCACTAAAAAACTGAATGTTATCTTTCGAAAAAAGTATCAAAAGATGACATCATTATTTCAAATGGGAGGTTATTATGTAAAGGTTGTTAGTATTAACTGTCACAAATTTTTGACTGTTATACATAATTCTTATATAATGAATCTTAGCTGAATGCAGACTTTTGTAGTTTTTATAACTGCATGCAAACCAGACATTGCATCACAGGTCAGATTTTAGTGAAATTTATTTAGCAGTGGACCAGGATCAAAAGTTGCTGAAATAATATGACACTAGCAAATCTACTGGCCGTTGATTAATTTTGGGTAGACTAAAAGAGTAATGTATCATTGTTCATTTATACTGGAGTATGTTTTTTGTTTGTTTTAAAGAGACTGCTGATTTTATACAATGTGATTTTACTGGTGTTGTCACATTGGTGACTTTCGCGTTTCATTCAATCGAATTAAAATTAGCTCCACCATTACATGCGGATCTAACAGCAGCCAGTTGGAGCTCATGTCCACCATTCAAAACTTTACTTGCAGAATCATGCCAGTGAAAATAATTTGAAAACATTCCCAATTATCCTGAGGGTATACGACATGTTTCGTGTGAATTATGAATGCCTTAAAATATGGGGTGGGTGGGTGTTTTTGTTAAAATAAATATTTTGTAATATAAAATTGAAGACTGATTTAGGTTGGGTTTTTTTAATAAATAAATAATTTGTAATATAAAATTGAAGACTGATAACCAATCCCGTATATTGGTATGAATCGCTGTACTGCAGCCTCTAAAATAGATTCGCCCGATATTTTTAGAATTTGTATGCTCCCAAATAATGTTATAAAAGGAGAAGTGTGATTGGTCAATATTTAAATTATTATTTACAGATGAAATGTTAGTCTACGCAGTGCTGTTGGCAATCTGATTAAAATTAGTTCTACTGGTCTAAATAAGGCATTTGTAATTCACACAAAACATGTCGTATGCGCTCAGAATAATTCGGAATGTTTTAAAATTATTTTTAAATCACTGGCAGGATTCTGCAAGTAAGGTTTTGATTGGTGGACATGAGCTCCAACTGGCTGCTGTTAGATCCACATGTAATAGTGGAGCTAATTTTAATTAGATTGTGTTTCATTTCATCTCATCATTACTCATTAGGATGCATGTGAAATAAAATTGCTCATGAAATAAAAAGTGTCTTTTTGTTGTTTTATTGCAGCATACCGGTAGACTACCAGAATATCCAAATTTATTTATTTTTCACATTGCCAGTTAAATTCTTAAATGTTAACATGCGTATTGGAATGAAGTTCAGTAGTAGAAAATAGGGAAGAAAAAAAAGAAGTTTGTTTTGTTTAACAACACCACTAGAGCACATTGATTTATTAATCATCCACTATTGGATGTCAAACTGATATTTTAACATATAGTCTTAGAGAGGAAACCCGCTACATTTTTTCATTAGTAACAAGGGATCTTTTATATGCACCATCCCATAGACAGGATGGCACACACTACGGCCTTTGATATACCAGTCCAGGTGCACTGGCTGGAATGAGAAATAGCCCAGTGGGCCCACTGACTGGGATCGATCCGAAACCAACCGTGCATCAAGCAAGCATTTTACCTTCAGTGGTAGAGTACTTTCATAATGTAAGATAGTTCACAGGATCAAGAAAGAAAGAAAAAAAATGCTTTATTTAATGACGCACTCAACACATTTTATTTACGGTTATATGGCGTCAGACAGATGGTGAGAAAGTGCTTATAAAAGACTTCTTGCTGCTTTTTTGGATGTTGGATGCCAAACATCTAGCCTGATGCTTATAAAACTTTTAGAGTCTAGACTTGAGACTCTAATAAAGTTTGAGATGAGAACGTCATGGCAACGCCTTACAAATTGTATGTGTGTGACTTCATTAGAGATCGAGTCTGGACTCTTAAAAAGTTTTATAAGAACGCGCCCAGTACAGTTGCTTAAAATGTCCTGAGGTGCAATATGTTTGTTAAACATTCTGTTTAGTCACATAAACCTTGTATACTAAAACGCAAAAGAAACGCAGGTTCTGAAAATGCGAAATAATTACGCTTTTTAAAGCAGTATCTTTGGTGGAATTGAACCTCAACTGTTTTAAAGGACATGGCACCCACCCACACCGCAGTCCCACCTGCGTGTCAATTTCATTACCTGTGTGACGTCACGAATTCTCGAAACACATTTTTTGCACGTGCTGGATCATCCGTATCATGAATCCAGTGCAAACACACTCATTGACATGCTCTTAAAGCCTACACACCTGGATTTAATCGCATAAATTCAATTTGAGTAGTGACAGACAACAGAATCAAATTTTTTAAATGCCGCAACTGACGAAACTCCAGCGAGGGATGGCCATCGGGATGTTGCAAGCCGGACAGACCCGTACTGCTGTAGCCAGACAATTGGGATGTCATTTTTCGACAATCGCACGCCTTTCACAATGTCACCAAATCACTGGATCTGTGAACGATCGACCACGCACCGCCCGCCCGAGGGTGACAACAGCAGCACAAGACCGGTACATCCGGGTGACCCACCTTAGGAATCG
>JAECMU010230029.1:2065-12266 GCA_016106625.1 Dracogyra subfuscus | reverse complement strand
GGGAATAAGCCCACCCCATGCTAAGCTCACAATGAGTTGTCTTGGCCCCCTGGACTTATTTCCAGTCAAATACCTTACACCTATACTTATATTGGGCATATATTGATATGTAAAAGCAGACCTACACTTTTTCATGGTGCAAAGTAGGCTACATAGCTGTACTTTTATTTATATTAATTAAAAAAAGAAAGAAAAAAAAATCGGTCGCCAGGCGGGCAACCTTACTGTGGGTCTTCAGTCGCCCGTCATCGTTTTCAGTCGCCAGGGGCGATCGGGCGACCGTTAAGTGCGGACCCTGGAAGTCCCAGAAATTCATGAAATCCTTAGTTAAAATCTGTGCCATCTGATACATTTTGGCGATAAGGATGATTAATATGTAAGGAAACGCAATGTTCCATGAGCAGAAAACTGATCCAGTGATAATTCCCATCCCTGCTCAAAGCAACAGTGAATGGTAATGGATCAGAGTAGATATTAAGACCGACAGTGCCTTCATTCTCTCTTTAAACACCAATAAAAAGAAATGAGCTTTTTAACAATTTGGAAGTGACTATTTTCTAACTCTTTTTTTTAAACCATACCTTGTGAATTGTCGTAAGTCTATGCCTTTGAAACAGAATTGGAATTTCAGAGTCGCACAGCTTGCAAAAGCCAGGTCTGTAAGTAACAAAATCATATAATTAACACATTTCACCATCATATCTGTTTATGTTTTTATATTTATCATGTAAATATGTAATAAGTAAAAGATTAAATCAAGTATTATTTAGAATACATTTTTAATCTTAAACAAACAATTCTTTGAAGTGCAAAAAAACAGTAAGGGATTTTAGACAACATGCTGTATGTTTAATGACACCTCAACCAAAAAATATATTAGGTATTTAGTGACACACAAAGGCCAGTGTGAAAGGATGAAACACATTTAAATCAGTATTAAAAAAATATACATTAACAATATACGATATTTCTAAATAATACTTCTACTACCTGTTAATCTGTTCCAGCTTCCTAAGATGCTCCTGTGCTTTCATACGACCAGCAATTTCCTGTGAAGTTCGTTTGTGCAGGTTTCCAATTTCATCCAGTCGATCTCGGTGCCGATCACTTTCCATGTGACCCTTGAAACCCTATACAGCAGAATGCATCATTTTATTACTGGTAAATTCAAATAATTTATGCAGTCATTTCTGTTCAATGGTAATTTTGATAGTAACATGTCAATTCTTGAACGATAAGAAGAAGAAAAATAGTAATCTTTTTAATTTTTCTCTTCTTAATTAAGGAAAAGTTGAAAAATTAAGCACATTATTTAAGAAGGTCCATCATGTTTCATTGTACTAAAGGAGACATTTTGGTCGAAACAGAAAAAAACTACAAACTGAAAAAACCCCACTCCAGTTTACATTTGCTTCATATCTTCTTTCTGTAACAATAGATACCCTTTTGGGTTTTTTTAAATGTTAACAATTACATATGTACCTTTAGCACAGATGTATATATCCTAAATACTCCAGGAAAGAACACTAAAGATATCAATATGTACAGTTAAAATGATCAATTTCCAAAAACCAAAATCTCAGTTCAAACATATACAATTTAACAAATTAAAACATCGGAACATGTATACCATAAAGTGTGCTATTTAAATGTAAAATGAGAGAATAAACTATGGTACGCTGTGTCTTCCATCGTGACAGATTACATCACACACGTTTAAAGGAGTAAGGTCAGTTTTGGCCACATAGCAATTACAATGTAATCTTCAACTTGTTCAAGGTACAACATAACGGTTTAGAATTAGATGTTGTGCTTACTTGCACCATTTCATTCCCACTGTATTAAATAATAATTTAGTTTGTCATACTTTCCCAAACCAGGTTTATTATGTTATTGTGAAAACAATGAACTGTCAAACTCATTCAGGAAAAACAAATGTATACATTATAAAAACAATGCATGATCGGTATCTTTATTATTTTTATTTAGAACTGTAATAATAATATACAAACAGGGACAGTATAATGCAATCTGCCTTTTAATTATTTAATATGCACAGAACACCAATTTATAAAAGTTTAGTTTTAAAAAATAATTTTAAAATCGCAAAGCAGCACTTTAAATTATTTTAGCCTTACATGGGTTATCAATATAATCCAGCTTTGGGTGGTTAAAAAAAGTGGTTCCCTGGTTTTGATCATCACCTCCGGTTCAGTGTAGGTTGAATCTGGCTTCATAATATATTATTAAAAGAAATATAAACTACATGCTTGTACCTATTTTACAGTCCAGGGATATCCAAGTCTGAGAGGAAACCCGCTATTAGTATTTATTAGTATTATTCATTAGTAACAAAGTATCTTTAATATGCACTATCCTACAGACAGGATAGCACATACTATGGCCTTTGATATACTAGTCGTGGTTCATTGGCTGGAACAAGAAATAGCCCAATGGGCCAGCCGATGAGGATCAGTCATAGACCGATTGGCTATGCATCAAGCAAATACTTTAATAATGGGCTACGTATGAACACAACACTGATCATGATCATAATAACGCAGTAACTAACTGGCAACGACCTTATCTTACAGAGTTTTTGTCTCAACATACATTAAGTGAATAGTTATGATAAAATGGAATATGTTACGACAAATATGTTCAGCCAAAATGCAAAGTTGTTACTTGAAACTGAACAAGCAAATCTTAAAGAAGACTTTAATTTTAAGAACCCTCAAAGCAAGATCAGAGACAAATAAGCTTACCTTTATTGTAATAAAATGCAATATTCATCATGATGTTAATGATACCATTGTAATTAAGCTATTGTTTCTATTAGTGTTTTCCAATTTGACTTTTAACTTTAAGTTGTTGTTTTTAAAGACAAAATGAAAATACTTCCTTGATGTAACCAGTACCATCATTTTGCTTTACACACACCCACACTGTTTTTCTTCTTTTTTTAAACACCCAACCTAACCTCGACATCAGTTCAAATGCCTACCTACAAAGCATTCCAATAATTATTTTTAATACTATTAAGTGTAAAACTGTCAAAGCTGGCCTCCAGATTTTATGCAAACAACCGTCTCGAGTAGGTGTTGGCAAAAATCACAAAAATGAGTGTTACATATTATCATGTTACATATGTTATCATGTAACATGAAAACAGTTTCTGACAGGTACCAATGACCGCAGGGCATGTAATCGAAAGTGTTTACCATACAAATTGAAGATAAAGATAAAGTTTATTTATTAGTGTGTTATGTACAGCCAGTGTATTTGTATAGTTATGTGAAAAACAAAGCATTAAAGAATATTATAAACTGTACAGAGGTTTTTTTGTAAAAAGAAAGACAACACCCACTGTTGCATGACCCATTTGCCACACAACTTCCAAAGATCACCACACATTCAACAGACAGGATTCATATACATTAACAAAGAGGGAAAAAAGATCAGTATACAAGTCCATGTCAATGAAGGATTTGCACATTGTTGTAATGGAAGCAATTCTGTAAATTGAAAAAAAAAAACCTGCTGAAAAGTACCAAGTGAAAAAAGATGTGGAAATAAAAAGAGAGAGTGTCGGAGAGAGACAGAGAGAAAAGTGAGAGGAAAACAGAAATACCTGCTGATTTCGGCAATCCAGACTGCAGAGATGGCAGTAATATGATGACTGATCACTGTTCCTCATGCCAGACTGCAGAAAATACATTAGGTCATATACAGAAAGAAACAGAAAACCGTGACTGTGCGTCTGGTCTGTGTGCAAGCGTGGCACAGACACGATGAAAAGAAAATGAAAGTGAAAATAAAATGCAAGTAATAGACCTTTCCCCAGGATATTTTTAAGGCACTTACAATTTAGTGCCAGCTTGGTTTTCTATGACAATTAGCAATCAACTGTTGTTACACAAAAGGGTGCTGAGGTATGAAGTGTGAATATCTGTGTACTGTAAAGTTTTAAAAGTTGTTACAACAGTTGATTGTCACATATAACCAATTAAAGCATAGAGGTAACTGATTTAATGACCTTACATGATGCCAAAGCACTAAGACACCTAAGGCGTAGTGGCACCCTACGCCATATGCCTCGGGGGAAACCCCTGAATAATGAACAGAAATCACTTTCAGTTACTGTTCAAGACATTCACAAAGCTTGCCACTGTTGAGAACTTAAAACCCACATCCCGCCACTGTGTGAATGTGTTTATATATATATAATATATATATGTAATGTAATATATATATGTAATGTTATATATATATATATATATATGTTTGTGTGTGTATGTATATACACACACATGAATGATTAACGTCACTAAGCACTGTTTTTGATGATTCAAAAATAGTTTTCTAAGAAAAAAAGAAAAAAAGAAAAGCATCATCGTGGTATGTGTGTAACGTCAAGTTAAAAATGTATTAACAGATTTTAATATTACTAGATGTAATAGGTGACAGTGGCGGATCTAGGGGGGAGCCCCAGGGGCCCGGGCCCCCCCTAAATTTTGTGACAGTTATAATTTTATTATATTTTTTAAACGTCCTACCTATTCATTCAAAGATACAAATGAAATACAATGTGTTTTTAAAACAAACTTTACTTTTTATATCATTGGGGCCCCCCCTAAATTGATTTTCTGGATCCGCCACTGGGTGAAAATTCTTAAAACTTTTTGCAAAACGAATGTGGCAGGATGCGTGTTAATTAGCCTAATAACAATGGATAGGCTTTATTCCTTACTTACAGCTTAAGCCCTCAAACAATCGTATTAATTCATATGGCAAGGACCTTGCTAGTGGGTAGTTAACTTCAGCCAAGGTCTACATTGTATGAAATCAGCAAAAAATTAAGGACAACAAGTATAGTATTCAGAGAGTACTGCCAAAGCAATACATGTCCCCTACCAGGCACAACAAATATCTCCTAAATTCCACAGCTATAATTATATTTAAAAATGGGTAAAATGCCATGAAAGTCAAACTTGATCTGTGATAAAAGTATACACAAAATTTCAGCTCGATATCTTAAGGAAGGGTCTGGGATGGTTTTTTTTTTTTTTAATGACAAGTTCAAGGGCCATAACTCTGTCATAAACTCATAAATTGCCATCAAAGTCAAACTTGATCTTTAACACTTGATAAAGACCTATACACAAAAAGACAGAAAGAAGGAGATGAAACCTAGTCTCCTCTCGTTGGACTGGTTGTGGACTAATAAAAGTTTTGAACATTTTTCTTGTTTTACAAGGAATAATAATAATACTTACATGTATATGTCACAATGACAAAAAATTAGTTTTATCCCACAAAGGAAAGAAAGAAATGTTTTATTTAACGATACACTCAACACATTTTATTTACGGTTATATGGTGTTAGACATATGGTTATAGACCACACAGATACTGAGAGGAAACCCACTGTCGCCGCTTCATGGGCTACTCTTTCTGATTAGCAGCAAGGGATTTTTTACATGCACCATCCAGGATAGCACATACCACGGCCTTTGATATACCATTCATGGTGCACTGGCTGTGACGAGTAATAGCCCCACCAACGCGCATCGAGCATGCTCTGTACCACTGGGCTACATCCCGCCCCTATCCCACAAAGAGTTCCAGTAACAAAAGTAACATGAAGGTATTTACAATGAATTTCCTATATCAAAATCTTGACAAGAATAGTGATAAACACTATAGGACAAGAGAGATTTTAGAATAAGTATCGAGAAGAAATCTTCCAATAATAGATTAATGTTTGTTCAAATAATTAGCTGCCAGAGATAGGACTTGAAAACTGTGAGAGCCAGAATAAGAAACAGACAGGAATTTTAAGATACCTCAAAAAGAATTTTGTTGAATGAAATAGCTTGGTGATGAAAGAAATAACCAGTGGCAGTGTAAAGATGTAATGAAAAGAATTTGTTTGTAAGAAGAATACCACATGACATTGTGTACTCTTAAACAGAATGAAGGAATGTTTAACGACACCCCAGCACAAAAATACACATCGGCCATTGGGTGCCATCTCTTAAATGGAGTCTGAACTAAAGCTTTCTTAAGTTCTGTGATTCAGAAGCATAAAAAGATACATACAGTTCAGTGTGTTAAGTCATTGCATGCACTATCACAGTACCAGTGACAATCAACTATCTAATCTCATCATGCTTAGTCAAATGTATTTTTAAAACTTCCAATTACATGCATTATACTGTGCACATGGTTGACATTTTTCGCTAATGCTTGCTAGACTGGATTTTATACTACTAATTAAAACTGAATGAATCTGGAATCTTCTGATCCATAGTCGGATGCATTATCCATTGGGCCACAATCTCGCACAGCTTTGTGAACCAGTTAAATTATTTTGCAAATGCTTAGCAAAAACAGACTGCTTAAGCTTAAACAAGAGTTCAGCCAGTACAACATCAAGGACCAGTAAGATAGTTCGGGAATGTCGGAACTGCCTCACTGAACCAAGTGCTTATAAAGATGCTACAAGAGCAGAGAACAAGGAATCACAGAACTGGATTAAGGAGAACAAAAAACAATGGTATTCAATTGCTGATGAAATGCATCAGAGTTAGCTAGAAAATATTAACGATTATGAACAGACAGAAAAAAAGGCATTTCAATGAAAGAAATGTTTTATTTAACGACACACTCAACACATTTTATTTACGGTTATATGGTGTCAGACATATGGTTAAGGACCACACAGATATTGAGAGGAAACCCGCTGTCACCACTTCATGGGCTACTCTTTCCGATTAGCAGCAAGTGATCTTTTATATGCACCATCCCACAGACAGGATAGCACATACCACGGCCTTTGATACACCAGTCGTGGTGCACTGGCTGTGACGAGAAATAGCCCAATGGGCCCACCGACGGGGATCGATCCCAGACCGACCGCACATTGTAGATTTTTCTGTGATACAGCACAGACCAGCACATTTGCTCTTAACAAATGTTAACACCACCATTTTAGTGACAGTTACATACAATTTTGAGCATACTATTGCTTCTTGCATAATTATATTTCTTCAAATATCAACAAATTTAATATACCATTAAATAGGACTTAGTGCCGTCTACTATGGCTACATGTACCTACCCTCATCCCGGAACGATCTCGCCTTGGTGACATTGATCTGCGACCTAAAACAGCCAAAAATAACTATTATTTATAAACACAGCAGACATGACACAGCATTCAACAATTCTTAAACAAAGCATGGTAGCAGGTCTCAACTAACGAAAGACCAAATGTAACATGTTATTAGGTGTTTGACAATGCAGATTAGAAGTTTAATCATTAAACAGTGCTATCTGTAGGTGTGATTTAATTTTTATGTTGCATGGCATCATGGTTTAGAAACTGAGAGCAGTTCTTTATCGATTCTTTTATCTTCTCTTATTAATGAAGAAAAGACTTAAAAGACAATGCATAAATGTTGACATTGTATTAATGGTTTTTACTAGCAACAGCATACAGACTACACACTAAAGGATCAGAATTGTTTTAATGTTAACTATAATTAGAGTAGCATGTATTACAAAAATATTTGGAACTCACCCTGCCCCTTGAAACAAGAGAAAATATAGATAATTTTAACCAAAATTATTTAATTTCCTCCCAACAATATATCCCCCAAAAGTACATGATAGTAGTGAATTCCAAAATGTTTGCTGTAACAGTATCTTACGAATATTAATAACTCTCAGATAAATGTATCAAGTACCCACAAAGAATACATCTTTGAAAGAAATAATTTTAATATACGGGAACTTTATACGAGTAAAACCAAAATACACTATGAAGAGAAAAATATCTTTATTTGACTTCAGCGAGGTATTAAAACAACAAACCTCAAACTGTCCAGTTGTGAAAACAAACAAACGCGACGAACATTTATAATCAGGGTCCATGTTGTTGTTTGTCGACAACAGAGCATCTGGTCATATCCATATTCAACTTTTAAATGCCATCTCAGATGACACATACTCTTGGAAGAACCGAACATGCCAATGGTACATGTATGAAGCAAACGGGATTAATTTGGTCTGTTAATAAACACTTCTAGAAGAATACAGGTGATACACAAGTATCAGGACTGGACTGTGGAAAATTAATGGGCAAGGCATAGCAGCCAGAATGCAGGCCAACCTGGCTAACATATCAAGAAAATACAACACTGTGTGTGTTGATTCATGGGCATCTCAACCAATGCCCCATCTAAAGGCTAAGAAGGCCATCGTATGTACTGCCCTGTCTAAACTCAACTAATGTGAATATTTTTAATGTTTGAAACAGAATTCATGAGTCACATTTGAGTATGATGACCAATTAGAAACCTGCAAAATACGGCATGGCCAGTCTGCCATGAGGCTGGTTAACTGTCAAGACACTGAGGTATACGACGAGGACACTGAAGCAATTTGCTGTATGGTTTTGGGTAAACCAGAGCCCCGATATACATCAGAGGCTCATAAAATAAGTTCAGATGAGTTTCCTCAATACCATATTGCATCTAACCTAAGTGGATAAGAGAGTATTTCAAAAATACAATTTAGTTCAGTGAAAGTTTTAACGAATGCATTCTCATACAAAAGTAAGAACGTTATGCATAAAGATATTATTAATAATCTGTACAAATGTGATTCAAGGAACCTGCAAGAAGCAACCTTCATAGAAGACTAACCAAGCGTACTGAATGTGTTGTGATTGGTTGAAACAACTTTTTATTTTCGATACATTTCACTCCGCTGAAATTTTACATTAAGAATGTCTCTCCACTGCTTCATAGAAGTAACAATTGGTGTGGTTGGAAAGTTCTGATATGCTGTGAATTCATTTCAATTGTACTGCATGTCTTCACAAAACACCGTTAAAAATGTGCAAAACTTGCAAGCGCGATCTGATGAAATACCTTTGTCAGATGTAAAAGCAATATACGGTCTGCAGCACACGGAGAAAAGCCAAAAATATGGTGAATAGAATGGTCGTCGGAGAATGCCATGTACTCTGAACTGCAATAGGTTTTACAGAGAGCACAGGACGAGTGCATTATCCCTGAAAACAACTTTAGGCACCAGATCTTTCACAAGTTGTAGTCTTCTGGGTTGCCCCCAAATGCGCTATAAAATTTTAGTGCTCAGATTTGTATTCTGAAATGTTCATAAATACATGTAGATGAAATGTTTAAAAAAACAAAAAAAACATTCTGCTTTGAAGGAAGATATGGGGCCATGGGTAACTCACCTTGATATAGTGTATAAAAACAATTTGGACTACATCAAACATTGAATATAACTGAAAGAAATGAAGTATATTACGGGGATGGTTACCGGTCTTTGTGGCAAATCTGATGAACGGGAAGAAATATTTCTTTCCCAGAATATGTAGAATTGTAAAGAAAACAAAACTCTTGAGGTTACCTGATTCAAGTGACCGTCTATGGAAGTGATCTCTGTTAGGTGAACGCCTTCGAAAATGTCCTTCATCTTCTTCCATACTTTGATCCCATCTTGAAATTCGTCCAGACTGAAATCGTCAGAAAGGTTGCCAGAAAAATGAGAAAGTGAAATAGCACCGTCTGAACAGATGGGAATGCTGGTCACTGAAAATGGGGGGGGGAGTGTGCATCTGTTGGGATAAGTTGGCTTGAAAATACAAGCCTAAAGATTCATCCGTGGATATATAGTTGTGGCATCATGTGGCAATATTTTATCATTCAAATCACACTTTCATAGTAATACTTGCATCACTTTTGGCAACTGAAGGGGCCATCTGGTCATGGGATTGATGGGTACAAACATTACATGTATGCTGGAAACTTGCTATGATAAGTAAAGCCATCATTTTCTTGATTATTGTGGCAAAAGAACACACATACACATAATGTATGGCAAATATCTCGGCAACGATGATAGAAAACTGTAACATCAATATGCTTCTTAAATAAATTATTTAACATTGCTGTTTGACGAAAACAAACACAAATGTTTCTTCAATGTAGCTCCTCAAGGACTGAGAAATAAATGTACAAGTAGAAATATATATTGAAAGGTCCATTTCATTTGGACCAACTAATTATATGTACATTATTCTCCTAAATTTTAAAGGACTGTAGAATTTTTCTTGAAGTAAAGAAACCAACTTCAGGTAGAAAAACATTAAAATGAACATGAA
>JAECMU010230025.1:1970-15384 GCA_016106625.1 Dracogyra subfuscus | reverse complement strand
TCTTTTACTAACAATAACAACTAACCCACTCATTTCTATTCTGTCCTGGACAGACAGCTCAGATAGCTGAGGTGTGTGCCCAAGACAGGCGTGCGCTATAACAGCTTGCTCTGAATGTGCACGTTAACACTAATGTACGATTTTTACGTACACATTCAGAACAAGCTGTTGTAGCGTACGCCTGTCGCAGTCGCAGGGACCGGCCTTGGCCGGATCCCTCCGTCTGTGACAGGACAGGTGTGGGGGAGGGTAAGAGAGGACCGCCTGTACTATCAGGTTCAAAGGAGAACCAGTAGTCCAATCAACTTGGTGGCAGGTGGGAGTTTTGTGGGTGCTATTGAATTTTGGTACCCCAATGGGTGTGTCCGAAATTAAGTTTAAGTGCGCAATTTATATGTAGGAATTTTGGCGCAATTTTGATGGTCGTTCTAAATTGAACCTGAACACTAGAGACAGGTTGTTTTATTCTCTGATGAGCTTGGGAGAGGAGTTTGAGAACAATAGTTAACATGCCAGGCAAGTAACGTGAGTTAGTACAGTGTAAGCTGAAAGAAACGATTATTACAATTACAAGTTACCAGCCTATTGTTTGCCATAACCTGGCTAGGGATAAAGTAAAACATTAAGCAATAAAGCAATAAGCTGACAGCAGGCAAGCTGTAAATAAAACTTACATTAATTACAAAAGCTGATAGCAGGCAATATCTGCAAATAAAACATTAAATAAAAATCATAACTAAAACAATACCACATACTTCCACATTAACATTAGGCTAAGCCTTCAAAATTAGCGTTCAATCACCATAATTCTTTCGGACGTAACGCAAACAAATTACTTCAACTTTTCGGCTTAAGGATTGGAAGTGATATGTCATACGTTTTACAAGTTCGTTAGGGAGATCGATGTCATTTTTGTTTTTGTTAATAATGTTGTTAATAATAGACTAGTATTATTTTGGGTTATTATTTTGTATGTCCTCCATTTTGTTACATAATTTTCCTTTTAGGTCCCTGTCTACCTGTCTGTTGGCTTTATGTATTTTTTTCTTTGTACTCAGTAATCTTGGTCGCAGGAATTGCCTAGCTAGGTCCCTGAATTATGTCTGGAGTCTAAAAGTTGTGATTTTATGTTGGTTTTTTTGTTTGTTTGGTCCTTTTATAATGATCATGGGTGGGCGTCCGCAGAAAAAATGCATTAATGTAATCCTGAATTCGACGTGTGAAGTGTGAAGACATCTTTTTGCTAAGATTACTGTAAATAACAGAACAAAATGTTAACAATTCTTCATGTAGAAGACACGATTGATCGAATGTCATGATATTTGGCGTGGAAAATAGTGTATTTTGTATTTTCCATGTAATTTTTTCAAATTTTTGATTTTCCAGGGGAGGGGGGGGGGGGGATTTGCCCCTACCTGCGGACGCCCATAATAATGATTGGGTCCTTTTAGAATGATTTAGAATATTGGTTTTGCAGCATTGTTTGTCAAGTAATCAATCAACGTTTTATTCACTTTTGAAATATTTTCTTTATGATTAGTATTTGCCTTACTTCCATTTGGTCATATTTGGTGATACTATAGCCCTTTAAAGTGAACAAGAAACGAATAGAAAGAGTAGTCAAAACGTAATAAACCATACTATGGCGTGAGACCAACATAAAGAAGCGTAGCAAGTAACGAATTAGCGCACATTAACTGATAGGATACAGTCTATCAAGAAGTTTGACAGTGAGAAGATAATAATGTCGAGTAATTCGTCGATGCCGGTAGATTTAGAATTGAAAAAGGTTTATTTTTATGCCTTACTGCATACAGTGTGATTGGTATATATGTATTTTTTCTGAAAAAGAATAAATGCGTACTACTTAATTTAAGCGTACACGTTTGTCGTGGTGGCTATGTCATTTTATTTCGTGATTTTCAGCAGTTGCCATAACTCCCAGTATCATAAATATAATCCATCAGCTGTATTAGTATTTAAGAATTATCCCATAGATGATCTATCAGAGTCTGTTTTATGTGGTCTCTTATGTCATTTGAAAGTGTATCAGATACAGAATGTGTAGTCCGGAGGGATGTAGTAAGTGTTGTTTTTAGTATGTGACGTATGTCCAATCTCTTGTGGTGAACTCGTATGGAAAACTTACTCGTATGGGGTGGAAATGCAGTGAACTCGTATGGAAAACTTACTCGTATGGGGTAGAAATGCAGTAAACTTTATGGAAAACTTACTCGTATGGGGTGGAAATGCAGTGAACTCGTATGGAAATCAACAATTGAACTCATATGGAAGACTTACTCGTATGGGGGAAAATGCACTGAACTCGTATGGAAACTACTAGTTCATCAAGATAAACTTTGCAGGCTTGTGCGGCGAAGTTTATCCCTTCTTACACAATCCGCCAACAATCAACAGCAATGATGAGCCTGCTTACTGCAATTTTAAATCAGTAATTCATATTTCAGTGACAACGCCTTGAAATAAGCAGCCGGTCACAGTCATTGTCCGGTACAAATTTGTAACTTGTCAGTAACAATGTCGATTGTGCCCGTCACCATGTCAGAAGCTCACGTTGTAGTAAAAGCCGGCTGTTTTGGAATCGAATACACTTAATGCACCGATTAAAAAATAATTGATTACGAATGGGAAAAAACAGTGTACCAGTGGGATTCGAACCAGTTCGCGGGGCACTTGACAGTCCAACACAAAGTTCATCTTCAGTGAAGTACCTGTTTAATAGGACTTTTCATAGTGTCGATTTTGCGGGAATTGTAAACAGTGATGTCACGCACATTAGTAATTGACCCTTCGTACTTGGCGTATACTTCCTGTGGCATTTTCATTTAAATTTTGCATTTCAAATTGCCTCGTGGTTAAAAAAAGGATGTTAAACAAAATAACTTCAGTTTGTGCTGTAAAAGAACAGACAGGTACCGATAATGACAAATCAACTGTCCCTGTTCCCAGTATCCACGGCAAGCAGCCAGAAATTTCCGAACGAATATTCCGCAGAGTAGTTAATTAAAATCTAGCACTGAACTAATATGGTAAAAAGAGGATTTAGTTAATACAAATGCCTCTTTGTGGCTACAGTTTGAAGAAAGCACTTACGATGTGCTCGTTCTGCAAACAATTTCAAAACGAAATGCAGTATAATCACGATTTTTCGGACGCATGGATCAAAGGGTCCAGAAATCTGCATGTGTAAAATGCTAAAGATCACTCGGCAACCAAAAATATAGAATATTACCACTGATGACATAGAGTCTGAGTCAGATCATCATTAATCTGAAATTTCAGCAATAATAAATTTGGTGACTATTGCCTTAATTACTGCATTGGCTGTTTAGTAATTACATATATCAAACAACATAAAACATAATTTATTTCATTTGTATTTACAGTGTTTTGTGACAAGTACAATTTGTTTTATGTCAGGCACAAATTGTTTGTTACAGGACAGTGTGTCAGGTACACCATTTTTTATTTATTTCAAGGCTTGAACTGCTGTCATTGTTAATTTCAAGTCCTGCCAGTAGTATATATTTGACATTTATTGATTGCATTGATATGGCGTTTAGCAGTCCTGGAAATTCACGACGGCAATCGGTAGTGCTATCGCATTTCATTGCCGTCGCAAATCTGTCAGTGGTGAAAAGTCTGTAGGCATTTCTCTCACAACTCTGTCCAATTACAGATCCCACAAAGAAAAAAACATAAATTTATTATCGTGTGTAGCACAGTTTCCTCAAATATTAATTGGTTTATTTCAGTATAGAAGCTTACGAAAGTAAAGTTGAGATGTTATCTTTTAGCATATTATTACAACAGTGGGTCATTTATTAAGAATTTTGACAGCATTAATCTTTTCTTTAAAATTGCCACCGTAGTGCCGTTACAAAATTTATTTGTGACGGCACTTAACTGCCGTTGCAAACATGTCTGAATTTCAAGGGCTGGTTTAGTAAGTGTGAAACTGATGTAATGTAACCAGTGTGTTCATTAGTAGACTAATGTCAGTTTCTACCAATCACCCTCATCACCATCTAAATACCCCATCTCATTTTAGATGAAAAACAAAATGAGTAATTGGATTTTTTTAAATATATTAAGATAATGAGAATGGTAGGTAGAGGGTGATAGCTGAAAAAGATGAATGTTGGCTGTTATTAGTTTTAAGTCAAAATAATGGCTTAATAAGAACTTAACGTAATATTATATATTTACAAGTAGTTCACTAGTTGCCACTTGTTTAAACCCTCAGAATCTATCTTCAGGGTTCATAGTGAAATTGTTTTTGGTTTTAGGCAATTTTAAGATTTTTTTAACTATTTCCCTAAAAATTACTAAAATGTTGTTAATTTAAGAAATGTTTTATTTGCTTAAGACTAAATGTTGTAGTCAGTTTGTATAATAATTATCAATTGGCTAATTTGGCAACGGACAGGGTGAGTCCTGCATCATTCGTAGACTTGTGATCATTATTCCCAGTTTCTAGGTCTACTTGTAATATATCTCATTTTCATGAATCTATTTGTTTCTAAACCATTATTTTAACAGGCTTTTCAAAGTCTTCAGAACAAAATGGTGACAACTACGCAACAACTGAAGATTTCTGATGTCCAGGTTGAAACACTGAAGCGACAAATGACACATGCCAAGCTGGTCATATCGGAAATTTCACAACTACCTGACGATGTTAGAGTCTTTGAGGGAGTTGGCAGAATGTATGATGTGATGTGATGTTTATTTTTATTTTTTCTCACAAGGGAACATTTATTAATAAAACTATCACGATTTATTTAAAACATTTGTACCAATATATCCCTGTTATTTATTAAAATGACAACATAGTAATATAGTTTTGTTTAGAAAATGCATGTTATATCCATATATTAAATCCATGTCTGGTTATCCTGATGTGAGTTGTAATATCAAATTTTTTCCCACAGTAGTTTTATTAGTACATGTTATAATTTAAGTTTTCTTATTTAATTGAGTTAAACTCAAATGTATGTATTAGCACAGTCAAACTTCGATAACTCAGTCTTGAAGGGGATGAATAGTTAGAGTTTCAGGGAGTTCGAGTTTTCAAAATTAATATATAAGAGTTCAAATTTGAAACTGCATTGCAAATGGTTACAGCATTGCAGCTGGTTTATTTCACTTACTATTTTGCTGCCTACCACTGAACTCTGAAAACTATGCATCCCCATTTGAAAGGCGAATTAATATATCATTCATCTAACCACACACCATCTCATCCCATCTCAGTTGTTGGCATCTTCGACGTCTGTCGTATATTCATTTTGCAAAAAAATTTAAAAAAAGAAGGCACCTCTACTTTCTTTCTCCAATCTCCAATTCTGGGCCCTATGCAAGATTGCTTGGATGACAAGATAAGAGAACTTTTTAAAACCGATCTGGCAAACTCCATATTACCTAGTCCTTCCCCAGATTGCTCAATCTGTGATGTATCAAGTTTTAACATACTAGTAATTAAATGACTGGTAATTGATAAACATTAACTGATACATAATAGAAAAGCTAAAGTTTGACACAATTCACACCTTTGAGAGCAAAAACAAACAGTGCTAATACTTATGACAAATGCTCTTTGAAGTGTCTGTAATTAAGTATTACGCAGCAAGGCTCTCCACCACGGACGCATACACCGACTACCAAACATAGGATAATTTCTTTCCGCTTAGTTGGCGATCTATTATTCTGTAATTATCACCTTAATCCTTGACAGCCAAGTCCACCCAAGACAGATAGATTGACAATACTTATTAAAATACTATCAGAAATGATCAATCCATACACGTTGAGTTTTAGAGGTGCATACTCTATTCAATCTTTATGGCATGACCAAAGAATTTGATCGAGTTTTCGAAGTTTGAGTTTTCAAAGGTCATTATTACTAGTTTGTATAGCAACTCGGCCAGGACCATATATTTATTGACTGTATTGTGGTTTTTTATCCTATAACTTACCATGATTTCCATGTGATAAACCCATGTGATAATTTACTTTATTAACCCGGTTAATAATGGTGTGCAAGTTTGCAAGGTCTCTAGGTAATGTGTTGCTGTGAATGGGTCAGTTCCTTATGGCCCAGTCCCACTGCTCCGTTTCTCTATCCGACTTCGATCCAACCAAAATGTAGTGAAACGGTCAGTATCTAGCAACATTTGAAGTTCTATCCGTGGCCCTTCCGACCAAAAGGTTTTCCCCCAGCATTCGCCTGGTTCCCTTCCGTGCGCTTCGTCCAGTCGTTAAGTTGCTTCCGTTTCATGTTAGCATGTTCTGGTAGAGTGCAGACAGGTGTCGTTTAGTACTAGCATGAATTGGAAAGAACGCTGACCAAATACCATCCGAGAACACTTAAAGCGGATGGGATACTGGTGCGATGCTAGGGTGATACGTTTTGTACTGGGATCGAACCAAACGGCAGTCCAACCAAACCGTATGAAACGTGTGTGTTCCGACTGTGCCAAACCTCGTCCGCATGGCATACGATCTGATCGTATCCTATAAGTATCCCATCCAACTTGCTTCTGGCGATTATTTTAAACATTTCTTAATTTCCAAATCTCCCTCCGAATGACGTTTCGTTTCACGCGAAACGGAGCCAAATTAAAAGTATCCTACTAGTTCATTCCAAACTTGGTCCGCATCATTTCGTTTCCTGCCAGTACCTTACGGATGTCAAATGGATAGGAAACGGAGCAGTGGGAGAGCGCTTTTACAAGCCAACAAGACCTGAGCGTAACGTTTTCAAAGATTGGTTTAAGATGCATGGTGTCAAACTAATCTGTGCTAATAGTGATGACGTCATATTATCGATAGCGGCAACTTTAGTACTGTGATTTACTAAAACATTAATTAGAATGTTATTTTAGAGCACTCACTTAGGTTGTAGGATCAAATCTCTGTGATGGAATCATTTCATCCTATCCCAACCAGTCTTCCACGACTGGTAGATCAAAGGCTGTGGTATGTGCTGTCACATTTATGGAAAACTGCATATAAAAGATCTCTTGCTGCTAATGGAAAAATGTAGCTGCTTTGTGTTAAAGTATTTAGTATTTAAATATTTGTGTTTTATTCTTTACACTTATGTTTCCTTTTTAGGTTCCTCTTGCAGCCTAATACGGAAATTAAGACAAACCTAGACAAAAAGATCAAAGCATCAGATGAAAAAATCAAGTCCATTGAGGTATGTATTACAGAACATGTTATTTCAGGGTTTTTGTTTCTTCATATAACAGTATGGCCCACTTTCAGTGATCATATTTCACATACGATTTTATTGATACAGTGAATACATCTAGACAAAACTACATATTTGTGATTTTCTGTATTCCACAAGTGTATTTCCTGCAGGAAACCCAATGCTGCAGGCACAGGGATTTCGAGCAGGAAATACACTAATGGTATACATAAAATTAGAAAACCACATATATGCAGTTTTGTATTTATTACATGCCCTGAATTTTATTTTATTTTTTTCCAAATAATAGTTAAACAATTGTAACACTGTCAGCTAATGATGAGGATTTCTCAGTTGACGTAACTAGGTCAGCTGTGTTACTAAGCAGACCTATGAACCACCAATTATTACCAAAAAAAATAATATTTCTATTTAAACAATAAACTGAAATAAAAAAGAATGAGTGAAAAGTTACATATACTTTTAATGATATTGTTTGAAATGCCTTTGTAATAGCTAAAATTCACGAACAATGTAATATTTAATTTGCTCGTAATGCGTCCACAACCTTCAGTGCGCCAGTTTTATCAATATAAAAAAAAGAGAAAATAAAATACGAAGAATTGTTCACTCGGTGTCTGTGTTGTCATCAGTGTGTTTTCTTTTATTGATGTTCATGGAATTACTCACTGAAAAGTTGAACTTGATACTAAATGTGTCTTCATAAATCATCGCTTCACTTAATAATTCGGTTGTCAGTTAATCCAAGTTTTCTACGTGAGGAGACGGTAAATGCAATAACATTGTTGCTAGTCATGTTTGTTTCGCCTGGTGGTGTTTTGTGAAGTTCGAATATCTAGATATATTAACTGACTGGGATGTGTTATTTCCGGTGAGGATGTCACACATTTCTTTTTTTATGGGAACAGATGCCACTGCATAATTATTAATGCTGTTGACATTTTTGTGGCAACTCAAACCAAGCACCAACTTTGAGTACATATTGCTACGGGCATTCCCAGTAACTATGTGCTATAAATAGTTCCAGTAGTTGTTAAATATGGAAAAGTGTATTTCATTTTTGTATTCAGGACTGTTTACATAGTAAGATATAATGGGTATATAATATACACAAGTAGCTACCCGTACTTTAGATAACCAAGTGTTTTGTGTGTGTGTTAAGAAGAATACACTTTAAGAAATGAAAAATACATGATTTTTCTTGCAAACTGGGGGCAACCATTTTCTTTTGTTTTCATTGCTTCCATAATTCAAGCTTGGGGCGAAATGACGTCAGCTCCAAACAACTTCTGTTAGCACAGTGTAAACAAATGCAGTCATTTACGATAAGACGCTTTACTTTCATCAACCTGACTTTTAAAACAACCTAAATGACTTGATAATATAATAAGGTATTTAACTAAATATATTTCAGTTTGCATTAATAGATTAATAGAATGAAATGGGATTATAGTATTTTTCTCTTAAAAATCCAAAGAAAAAATGCATACTGTTAGGCCTATTGGTGGGCTACGTTGGGGCAAAAATGATCGCTCACAAAATTCAAGAGATGATGTTCTTTTCTTTGGGACTAGCCATTGGTCAGCTTTGTGATTTTAAATAGGAAAGTCTACTTAATCAAGACCAGACAGCAATAATTAATGGCTTGTCTACCTACCAAATATACACCTGCCAATCAGGAATCACAGGTGGAGGCAGGTGAAAGTATATACCAATTAACTAAGAAAAAACCTCTCCATTTATCATTTCAGTACATAGGTTATTGCATGGACATGATACAGCTATTTAAACACAAGTGTGCCAGTTTATCAATGTTATAAACAAAGTGTTCCTCCTGAAAATCTATTTGTAGTTATTGTATTAGTATTTATTATGTACCGGTACTGTTATTTATGCAATGTCCTGATTACTAATGTTTTTGTAAACTTGAGAGTAATAATGTTCTGTTCTGTACCGACAATGGAGGTTTATTTTGTATTGTAAAATAATATATATTTATTGCAAGCTTACTGGGATGCATATTATTACAGAGCATTGCGAAAAAATCAGGTACATTTGTTGTTTAAAGCCTAAGACTTGCCGTGGCGTGTTAAATATTACGTAACCACAAGCTCGCCAGAGGGCATATTCACTGGGATGGTACAAAATGGTTGCGTCCATTATATATTTAATAGCCATCACATTTAACTTTTTTTTATTAAATTAATATAATAATATACTTGTTTATATTAAGCAATAATGTGCTTCATATATCTTTGAATATGCATACCAGTCCAATAGCCTTGCCCAAGCATTCCTTTAATGTCAGTTATTAGTTAAATGTTGGAACAGCTGAAACGCTTGTGTATGTATGGAAATGTTCTGTTTACACCGTACACAAAAACATGTTCTTGGAAAGAGGTCCTATTGCCATCATACAAAACGTCCTGTTTATTTATGCATTGACTAAGATTGTATTCAGTCTAAGATTGTATTCAGTATGATTTTACAAGACAACAGAACTAATATATGTACATAGAAGTGTGTAAAAATCTTTCTGACATTTTTCCAGCCACTTTCTTTTTTTAATTGATTCACCCAAAACCTTCAATTATAAATGTGTGGTAATGTAAACAGTTAAGACTGTTGTTCAGTTAGTTTATTTTTTAAGAAATGATGCTATATGTACAATATCAAACCCATTCAAAACAAAACTGATGCATTTTTAATCAAAACACTGGTTTTTGATCCATTAAAATTTATATAGTGACCAACTTATAGTTATACTGGGCAATTGTTCACAGTGGCTAGCTATTTCCAGTTATCACTTGTAATATGAGATTTTTTAAAACTGTTATAATTAAATTTTGTTTGAGTCTGTACATTTTACGGCAATCTGATTGGTCCAGAGGTGCTTACTTTTTTTCGTTCTGAAGAACCCAAAACAATTAAGCCATGCCTACTAGTAGTCAGTGAGACGGGGAAAGTGTGTAGTAGTAACTACTACACACTTTCCCCATCTCACCGACTCACACTACTTTTGTCCAACAACTTGAACAAGTTGGATTATTCTTGCAATCGTATTTTGACGAAAACACACATGAAAGCTTCAAAAAAAGAAGTATATGTTAAATTAATGGAAACTGCTATAGCAGAATCGACATATAGATCTATAGGCATTGATTTTTAAAACTAATTTTTAAAAACCAAAACATTTAGGAAAACCTCTTCGCTATTCATGACATGGGACTGGGTCGTTGGCCAAAGAAATCATGTAGGAACTTCACACCTGTAAGCTATGTTGTACAACTGTTGGCGAACATTAAACAGTTCCACCAACAGCATAAATGTTCAAACCGTTCTCTTCAGTATCTTTCATTAAATATAAACTAAGCACAAATAGAACAGTTCCTAAATGATCCGTAAAAATGCACAGCAGCTAGAGGAAATGATGTCATTAACAAAACATCACCAGATTCAAATATATTAATAGTGAATGAACATTCGTATTTACATGAGACATAAGTATCAATGAAGTTTACACAAACAATACTACAGGTGTATTTAAAGCTAAACAAAATAAATTCAGTTATGTATTGTTAAAGTATGCATATAAATTTAATTATAAGATTTGACTGCAATTATATTTTGGTTCATGAAAGTATGAACCGAAAAAACAATGTGCGGGATCATACAGTGTGCACATCGTTTTTTACTTGCATGAACTAAAAAATAATTCTTAATTAAATTTGTATTAAACAGAGGATAGCCATTACTATTACAATTGATGTAACTAATGTTTTTCATTTTAATTAGATATCATTCAGTGCATTAATTTCTTTTGTTTATTTTTTTTTTTCCAGACAACAAAAGTTTATCTTGAGAAGAGCTTACGAGAGAGTGAGAACAATTTGCGAGAGCTGGTTTTATCCAAGCAGCAAGGAAGATAGCCATGTTGGCGTGTGTTTAGAGACTTTCTTTTTACCTGTTTGTGAACATGTCAATTGGTTGTCTTTGTTCTTTTGCTATGTTTGTAAATAAAAATGCATAAGTTGAACACCAGATTCCTGCAAAACAGTCTTGTTTTATACATTAATTTAACCCATCTTAGATTTAAGATGTTACACATGGGAGTGGGATGTAAGTTGATGGTAGAGCACTTGTCACAATAGTGGTGAGTTTCCCCCCTTCCAGTCCAGTGCTTCATTCATTTATAGTACATAATTAACTGAGGTATGGCCTGCCCTGTCTAAGATTGGGTATCGTTACGTTTTTGTGTCGGGTGTATGGTCTCATCAAGGATCAAATGTTTGGTGGGGGATTATAAAAAATCAGAATAACCATGTTAAACACCGAATAACCCAGTTTAAAATTACCTATGGTGTCATTAAACAAACATTTGTTTCGTTTGAAGGTCTGTAATTCAAATGTTGACTACTTTGCATATCGCATTACAGCAATTCAATACATAAGGTACGGCTATGAAAATGGCAACAGTTGTGTTGAAAACAGTTTGAAAGCGAATAGCATGGGTCATTAACTTCACAGTCTGTGTTTTATGTGGAGCAAGATTTATAAACGTCCAAAAAGGTTTCTGTTACTGAAACTTTAAATCAAATGTAAATCTACACTTAAATATATGGTAGCTTAGTGAAAATGTTAGTTGGCTTAACAGAATCAAATAACTATAAAAGACTGAGTCCCCTTTTATGTGTGTTTAAATACATTGAGACATTGACCCTCATCCCTCATCTTTGGTTCAGTTTCAGCGACCCCATTGCTCGAATCCTGGACAAGGGTGTAGCGAGGTGGGGTGTTTTTTTTTTTTTAAATCGAGAAAACAAACTTCTTTTTTCTCCATCTGTGCACCATAAAATAATTGTATTTGTGTATCATGCTATAAGCATTAAAACATCTATATAAGTGAGTGACATTTTGTTTTATTGTGATTATGCACACTAATTACAGCCTGTCTCTCTCTCTCTCTCTCTCTCTCTCTCTCTCTCTCTCTCTCTCTCTCTCTCTCTCTCTCTCTCTCTCTCTCTAACTGATGTATCAAAGGCAGTAGGCCTATCATGTATTATTTTGCTTACAAAAATCATTTTTAGAAAATTGGAAGGCTATTTTGTGTCATTATTTCGACACTTTACAAAGAAGAAACATGCCGCGATCGCATTCATTCCTCGTAGCGAATCTCAACAAGATCGTTTTTATAAACCAAATTTCTTGTAAATGACAGCACGTACCATGACCTTTGAATTTGATGTATTAGTTAGGAGCATTGATTATGACATAAAAGTCTGATTGGTCCATCGTTTTGGGGTTGTTTGTTCTCCATAAGTTATGAGAATGAAATATAGAAGGTGATAGATGAGATAATATGATTAAAATTTGCTTTAATGTTCTAACCAGTAGATCTAACAGCATTGCGTGGTCTCCCATGTCTAGGTGACATTTCATCTATAAATGATTTGAATATTGACTGGTCAGGTTAGGTCGTAGGTTTAACGTACACATTCATAGCAAGCTGTTGTAGCATATGCCTGTCATGGGTGGTGATGCTATGGAATTTCGAGTGGAGCAATTAAAGTGCCAAAGAGAAACGGTGCGCATTTTGGTTTGAGGAAATTTGGTTAAAAAGAAAGTTCTGGAACTAAGTTTTGAACTTAGTGAGTCGAGAGTAGCCGTTAATTAGACCTTTGTGTTGCCGTGGTGTCTCCCTAGGTTGCCCGTAGGGCCCTTAAAAGGGGCCTGACCGCTTCTGGTCGTGGTATGACAACCCAGGGAGAGAATTGTGCAGACACGAGTAGGCAAGACAGTTGTTCCGGGGGTTCCAGACATTGCTGTTGTGGCCGTTGTTTCCTCTTCAATGTTACCACGTACATATATTAGACTACCAGCAGCAAGTATATGAGGTTGGGTAGGGTAGACTGGTATTCTTTTGTCCAGTTCCCCCTAGGTGCAGTGCAGTTGTGTACTCAGAGCTGGTTCAGCTCCTCATTAGAGTACGTGCTGGGCCATTAAATGGGTGCGGGAGTTATCATTAGTCAGTACACCCTATGTACTGATGCGATGTGCATACTATCTGTATATGAACCCTACTTTGGCGTTAAGGTTGTTCTTATTGTCCTAAGTCCCTATTCTAGTGTTTCACAATGGTCTTTCGACAGCCACCCTTCCCCCTCTCCTTGGATT
>JAECMU010230003.1:8040-22940 GCA_016106625.1 Dracogyra subfuscus | reverse complement strand
GAGAGAGAGAGAGAGAGACCCAGGCACATGTACACACACATACACACACACACACACACACACACACACGCACACACACACACACGCATGTATTATAATTAATAACAAAAACAATATTTAGGACACGTGGAAATGGAATAAAATCAAACCTCAATATTTGAAAATAATTGGGTCAAGACTAGGTTTTCGCATTTCGTTCATGTAGATTTACAAAAGTAAAGTGACAACTAATATAAATTATGTTTCACAAGTATTTAATAGAAGAATCTATTCAAATCACACTGGCAACATATGTTCAACGTAATTTTTTTTTTTTTTTAAATAAGGAAATATTGACCATTGATCGGATGAACAAGTCTACATCACTATCAAACCAAACCATTTTTTATTTTTATTTTTTGTTGTTGTTTTGTTTTTGTTTTTCTGTGTGGATAGCAGTGGCTGGGGATCTTGTGTTGTGTTTTTATAGCTATAACGACATTTTAATGTTGTTGTTGTTGTTTCTGTTAAAACCTGAAGATATTAATTTTGGTCTGAACATCCATTATTACATGTTGAATCATGTAAACAACACATGTTTGTAATGCCGTTTTAGCCATACCTATACTTTTTGTTTCCATTTCAGCCATATAGCCATAGATTTTAGTGTCATATGAGCCATAATTAGGTTCCGTTTTGTCCAGTTTGGTCCCCTTTTCTTTTTGGGCCTTTTTAGCATTGTTCCGTTTCCACCATAATACCGTTCATGTATGTCGCGCTTGCGCAGTTCTGAACTGAGAAGTAGTCTAATAGGTACATGTCTAGTTTGTAATCATTAGGCAAACCAATGTTCTAGAATTTATGTGGCAACACATATTTAAAAAATAATAAGTCGGAATGCAGTCCTAGTTCATGTGCGATGGCACTTTATCTCCAATTGCGTTTTTTTTTTCTTTTTCTTTTTTTTTCTTCTTCTTAGCAAGAGAAGCCAAACAAAACTGGACGTCACAACTAAAAAAGTAAAAACAAATAATAATATTGACCTGCGAAGGTCAAGTTCGACGCGCGCTCTGACCAGAGACATTAATATATTGTGTTTGGCCTAACATATGACTTAACCTGAACCTCACTTTTTATACCCTAGATGTTTTGTCTCCTCGCCAATTATGATATTTGATGACTTCGTTTGCAATGACTGATTTATTATCTAATTTAGTGTTATGTATTTTATCATTTCAAATGACGTTATATGCAAATGACTGACTTCCACGTATATAGCTCACTTCCGCTAGTCAGATACATTTGAAGCAACCCAATTACTGTAGTTACTAGAACATTGATGACAAACTTTTGGCTTCTTGTATACACTGTACATGACTGGCGGTTAGATATTATGTACAGTACACAAATATGTTTCCTAATATATGCGTGCAAAAGAAAGTTGGATACAAACGTTTGCAAGATAAATAGGAGAGGTACTTATTTTAGACTGATCCGCGTATGTTTATAAACCAGATTTAATAGATATTTGTGTATGTTTTCTATTTACAACTACTAGTAATTTAAATTGTCTTTGCCTGTGCACACATAATGGTAATCACCAATTATTCAACTCCATTAGAGCATTGTGTGTGTTTTGTTTAACGACACCACTAGATTACATTGATTTAGTAATCATTGGCTGTTTTATCTTAAATATTGTCGTAGAGAAGAAACCCATTTATTTATTTTCATTACTAGCAAGGGATCTTCTATATGCACTTTCTCATAGACAGGAAACCAAATAGCAGGGTCTTTGATATATTAGTCGTGGTGCCTGGTTTTCACGGCAAAACAACCAACACATCGTTGTGTAATACCAAAACCTTCCACATTTTTGTTTATCTCCAACCAAGGCGTAGACCACGTGCATTTTTGTTTTGTTTTGTTGTTGTTGTTGTTGTTGTTTTATTTTATTTTTTGTGTTTGTTTGTTTGTTTGTTGATTTTTTGTGGGGTCGAAATCATGGTGCTTTTAGTAGTGCTAAAACATAGTAACACCAAACATTGTTATGGAAATATATACTTTTTTTCCAACAAAACGTATCTATTTTCAAATTCTGGGCTGGAGGTATTTCACTCAACGTCATACAGTTCTGTTGCACCCTTTGCGCTCGCATTATCTCCAATTTATTTGCCACTCTCCATTTCCATTTAAGGAAGTAATCAACTACTAAATTTAACATATTACTATTAATAAATAAAACGTTTATTGCAGTCTTGGTAGCTTATTTCATTTGATGAATTAAAATATTTCGTCAAAATTCGCATGTACGATACTCTTTTTTTTTAGGTCAGTTCAAATGTGGTCAATGTATCAACCGCAAATTGTGTAAATCCACGTGAAATCGTTATGACATACGTGTGTCATACCAATTATTTTTCCCTTAATATCTTGAACGATGTGGATAATAAATATTTATTTCATGTCGTTTATCTTATAACTCGTTTAGAAACGTATATAACGTTTTGAAACAACCCATTTACAACAGTTACTAGAACATGGGTGATCAACGTTTGGCTTCTTGTATGCATAGTACATGACTGGCGGTTAGATACCATTTATTGAACACCGAGATGTGTCCTAATGTATATCTAACGTGCAAAAGAAAGTTGGATACGGTCCTAAACAAACGGTTGTAATGTAAATAGAGGCGAATGGTAGGTACTCACTTTTGAGAGAGGGTCGCTTGCCCTTCCCTCCTCCAGGATCTGCCTCTGCTTTCAAACAGGATTTAATAGAAAGTTGTGTGTGTTTATAAAACGCATCTACTAGCAATATAAATTTTGTTTCCCTTTGCCAATTATTCAGCTCTATTAGAGCGTTGCGTGGTGAGGTTTTTTTATTTTAACAACACCACTAGGCTATATTGTCTGACATATTGCGTTAAAGTAGAAACCCTTTTTTTTTTCATTATTACCAAGGATATTTTTATATACACTTTCTCATATACATGAAATCAAATAACATAGTATTTGATATATTAGTCGTGGTGCCTGGTTGTAACGGGAAAATAACCAGTGTAATATCAAAACCTTGCTCACTTTAATCTTTAACCAAGGTGTATACAAAAACTAACAAAAAACAAACATGAATCGACCTGGCCAATGTTTTGACCAAGATTAAATTTAAAATAAAGTATTTTTGTTGTTCGTGTTATTTTGTTGGGTTTTTTTATTTTTATTTTTTAGGGATCGAAAACATGGTGTCATTAGTTGTTCTCAAAAGATAACGCCAAACATTATGGAAATCTATATAGTTCTGATTTCTTTTTGTTATGGAAATATACCTTTCTTCAGCAAAAGGTATCTAGTTTTAAATTGTAAAAATAAATAATTCTGGGTTGGAGGTATTTAATTGTACGCCATACAATTGCCCCTTGCACTTGCAATATCTTCAAAGTATTTGTCACTGCATTTCCATTTAAGGAAGTAATCAATTACTCTCTCTCTCTCTCTCTCTCTCTCTCTCTCTCTCTCTCTCTCTCTCTCTCTCTCTCTCTCTCTCCTATATTTCACTGTGTATGCACTTTAAAATTAGTTTACTGTTAACTTACAGGTATCCACTATGGACAGACAATCATATGAAGGTACTACTACAAAGGTCTTTGATATTCTGATACGAATAGCTGGAGATGAATATGTGTCATTTAGAGAAAAAGCTGTCAAAGACTGTGATGAATATTATCCAGATTGTGACAAAAAGACATACCGAGTTCCACCCACAATCGTTAAGTCCAAAATAGTACTGAAAAAAAACAGAAACCGAAAACACAAAGCCAGATAAGGAATACAGAGAGCAGAAACAGCAAAATACAATGAATACTAAAAGAGAAGACACAGAGTCACTAGTACTTTGTGCACTTGAAAATTTAAAACACATACACGGTGAAGAACAGCCAATGTTTATAATATCTAACTATAAGTTTGACAATTATTTGAACGAAGTTAAAGCTGAACTCGGTTCCAGAACTGATATTTTACCCCAGACACCAGGCGAACATGATATTCTTCTCCTTCATCTTCAGCACGGAGTAGTGTTCATACATGTGAAATCAGTTGAAGAAGTTAGATGCGAAGCAACTAAAAAACAACGTGATAACCACAACAAGTGTATCTGGCTACGTGTGAAAGAGGGGCTTAGCCAGCTGGACGCGGATGTTAATTTTTTTAATGACATCATGAAAGACCTAGACTTAAACATGTCAATAACCAAAGTGTTGGCTTTGCCAAATATCAGTAAGAAATATATATCAACCCTCACGAAGTCGATGAGTCTGCTACAAGACACATTGGGAGATAATGCATTAGATATATGCCTTTTTCGTGATCAGATTAACATTAACAAGACTAATGAAAATGAGAGAAAAGTGTTTTTACTAGAATGGTGGGAACGTAACATCAGGACGAAGTGTGGTTTCTGTGATGCAGATGAGTACAAGCAAGTTATAGGAAGATACGTTGGTCTCATGTCCACTGTAAAAATAAGAACATTAGGAGATGTTATCGCCGAGGAAGGCTATCAGAACACGAGAATCATTCTCATTCCAGAGCAGGTTGAGATTTTACGCTCAAATGAGAGAAAACTGTACATCCAAGGGAGCTTTGGTACAGGAAAAACAATTCTCCTGATTTTAAAAGCCAGGCAGATGGTACGGGAAGGTGAATCCGTATTAATGGTCTGTGGAAGATCAACAAAACAGCTGACACACCTTGTTGCATGTGTTAAAGCTGACATGACTGAAGAACAGAAAAAACGGGTCCATTATAGCACAGATTACAGAACACTTCACTCACTGGATTCCAATGAACAGTGCAACATATTTGTTGATGAGTGCTATACTTTGGCACTTTCGTATGTCATAACGTTTTGTGGGAAAAACAACAAACTGTGTTGGTTGGCAGGAAGATGCGTCCCTGACGTCAATGAGTTCTCTGTCAAACAGCTTACTAAACAATTACGGTCACCTGAGGCAGTGACATATGTTTGTGACAAACTAGATGAAGATTGCCTGTATGACTTTATGAAATCGGGAGATTTTCCTGTCATTGATCATTTATCCCATGGAAACTTCCAAGATAAAATGTCTCATGAAAATGACAGTATGTTTAATGGAAGCACTATTTGGAGATGTGAGCAATGTTGGGAAGATATCATTGATATTTTTGTACAGATGAAACTAATAAAGAAAAATCAAGCAAAGCCTGACTCTCAAGAAGATGCCATAGCAGGGTCAAAGAGAATTAAAGAAACAAGTGGTGATGAAGGGCACAATTTTAGTGAAATTAATTTATCAGAAACGAAAGTATTGGCACATGCACCTAGACAAACTGAAGAGGCAAGTACAGATAAAATGCCTGACAATGCACAGACTAACGAGTTCACTGCTCTCATTGAACACCATAGTGCATTACAGTGGTCAGATATAGCCATTCTTCTTCCCCATTTCAGCTTTATTACCAACAGAGATATTGATGCAATTGATCAAATATCTGATAAATATGGGGTACCATTCAACTATTCATTTCTTAGAGAAAATGAAACAGTACAAAACATAATTAATGCTCACGGGTGGACAGAGAGTGATGATGAGGATGTTATACTGGGAAAGAGAAATGAAGTTATTATTTGTGCAAGTTCTCAGTTTTTTGGACTAGAGAAAAAAGTAATCATAGTAGCCGGTTGGGAAAATATCACCACCAATGTGGAGATGTCCGACTGCCAAGCGTGGATATCCATGCTTGATGTGACGAAGTTATTAAGTATTTACAACTCCCCCAACAGTTTGACAGCTGATACTCTGGTTCATATATCCAGCCAGGCAATATTTCATATATTTTGTGAAATACTGGGAAAACGTCCAGTCTTCTTACAGAGTATGTTACTATTTGCAGATACATATTTGGCTGGTAATGACAACAAATGTCACTTCAACGACATTGCTTTGTCATTCTTTTTAAAACTTGTGAAGATCACTAACAATATGGACAATTTTGATTCTTCATTGGCTAAATTAAAAAAAGATTTTGACAGGTGTTTCACAAAAATGGAGAAAACCTTCAAAGCACACTTTTTGCGTTACTCTGATCAGTTCGGTGAATCTGTGAGCTGGAAAGCATTTTTCCGGCTCATCTCAGTGTTATTGGAAACACCTGCAGTTGTGATTGATACACAAATGTCAATGGCAGCTGAAGGAAAACTAAAGCATTTAACAAGAAGCAATGGAAATGTTAAAACATCTCATGTGACTAAAGGAGATGTAGAGACATCAGTTATGCCAAACGAGTCAGACTTACTGAACACAATTGAAACATTTGTATTGGAGATATTTGTCCCAGAGATGAAATCAATGTTAACTGCCGACGATTCAGATACATCTTGTGGGCTAGAAGAGTTAATTCCACCAAACTCGGGAGTCAAATCCTTTTGGATTGATTATAACAAAAATGTCTCAGTTATTTCTGTCAAATTCCATAACCAAAATATCTGGTGATTCCGCTTCAGCCACAGACAATTTCTCAGAAAGTATGTCAGCAGTTCAAGGCATCAACTCTGGTGGAAACATGGAAGAGGCTTTCAAGCCATGTAAAACATCTTGATCCAGTGAAGCAACACAGTCAAGGGATCTAGCTGGGTTTGCTGATACTTCAAATTCAAAATTGGATTCAATAACAAGCAAGAACCCTGCCTCTGAATCGTCCTTCTTTAAAGAAAAATGCCATAAGCTAACTATTTCAGCGCTACAGAGTAGTATTCCAGTCCATGGAATACCAAAACAATTAGGGCCTAACGAATCAGCTGAAACAACATTTTTTTCATCTTCAACCAGAGACTCAAAAACGACAGAAGAATGTATGAATAAAGATTCACCTCCATCAAGTGAAATTCAACCTGAGACGTTGGATTGTTTTGAAATAGCTAAATGTTTATTATCAGACGTCATGTCAGTATTGCAAAACATCAGTTCGAGTGAAAAAGAGGAATGCAAGCCAGATGAAACAGTTCAGTCAAGTGAATCAAGTCAGTTAATGGATTCAAGTGGTCTTCCTTGTACTTCAGTTTCTAATACAGATACAGGTTCAATAGAAGTCGAAAACAATGTTTCCAAATTTCCCTTCTTCACAGAAGAATGCCTTAAGCAGGTTATGTCAGCATTACCAGACATCATTGCAAGTGAAGAAATGAAAAAGGCTTACAAGTTATATGAAGAAAAACAGTCACGGGAATTAATTGTATTGCAAGCTACAAGCAAAGAGTTGGCAACATCTGGTATCACTGCTATTGAATCCGGCTCAGCTGTTAAACAATGTCAAAACAAGCCTCAAGGAAGCAACACAGTCAATGAAACATTGAGGTTATCCAAGTCTAATGAACCAATATATTCACATGGTTTTACTGACTTGTCTGTTTGTTCATCTTCAACTACAGACTCAAACACAACCATTGCTTCTGAAGCTACTGCGCCATCTATTTTAAAACTACGGTTAGACAGTGATTTACTTAATAAAATACCAAAGTTATCCCCATCTAGTGAACCAAATAGGTCACCTGATTTTATAGTTAATGAATCGAAAGAAACAGTTTGGTCTAGTGAATCACCACAGTCAATTGATTTAACCAAGAAGTCAGGCTCTTCATCCATACACACTTATTCAAAACAAACATATAACTGCCTGGGCATTGAGTCACTGTCAGCTAAACTCAAAGATATGTCTGAACAGTTTTTCACAGCTCTTCGACTTGCTCTTCAAACACATATTTCTATCAATTGTAATATAAGTATAAAGGATGTGTCAGGCAAAGAGTTGGTTAATGAGTTTGAACAGTCAGAAAGGTCAAATGAAGCAAAACAGTTCAATGAATCAAGCTGTTCAAATAAATCAACTTGGTCAGATAAATCAACTCTGCCAACTGAATCAAGTCAACTGGATAAATCAATTCCATCAAATAAATCAACTCTGTCAAAAGAGGTAACTCCATTGAATGAATCAATTCCATCAAACAAATCCACACAGTCAAAAGAATCAACTCGATCAAATGAATTAATCCACTCAAAAGAAGAAACGTCATTGGACAAACCCATTCATTCAGCTTCAAACGGAGGCACACAAACAAACGAAACATATCTTAGCATTGATTTAACATTGTTAGATTTTCCAATGTCATCTGTAACTAATGACACTGTTCAACTGTTCTTAAGTGCTTTCGAATCACAGGATGAAACTCAGATAGGTTTCCCAATGTCAATTATCAAACATATGCTGAAACAGTCAACTTGCTCAAAAGAGGCAACACAATCAGATGCATCAACTCGGTCAAACGAATCTACTCAATCAAATGAACCAATACAGTTATCTTCAAAGGCAGACTCACAAACTTCGACATTTCCTGAAACAGCTCCAGATCCTGTTGCTGAAACAAATGTGCCTTCTAACTTCAAACTGAAAATAAAAGAAAATGGTCTGGTCATAGATATACCTACACACTTTCAAAATGAGGAAACAAAGACACTTTTAAACTGTTTCGGATCATTTGATTTGAAACTAAATGTAAAAGATTTACAAGAATTTGCCTTATCAAGCCAGTCAAATGAAATGACTGGCGAAGCAATGACGTCTTTTCTGAACAGCTACACCAGACTAAGAAACCGTTTTTCATCCACTGGGTTACTGAAAAACATTTCAACGTGGTTTGTCAAGATGGTATTTTTGTACTCTGCCATCTCACGAAGTACATCACGAGTGTTTATCTGGAGTAAGAAGTGAGGTTCTGTTCAGGTTTAGCTTCGTGTAACTATCTCAAAAATGTATGTGAAACAGTGTAACAGTTTAACATCAACAGTTATCAGGTTTCAGTGACCAGACCTTGTGTTAGAAAAATTAAAATATCTTTCTGTTTTAAAAGCTATTTCTCACCACAGCCATACACCATGGTATAACACACGTGTTGGTATGTGCTATTATGCCTGTGGGATGGTACATATAAAAGTTTCCTGTACTACAAATGGAAAAACAAATGTAGCAGGTTTCATATCTATAACAGTGGTTGTCCAAACGTTCAGTTCGTGTTTTCTATAATGAATGAATTAATGACTAACGACACCCCAGCATGAAAAATAGATTGGATATTGGATGTCAAACGATGTGTTTCCTAGAATACATTCACACCTTGACATCTATTATAAATAGACCACAACCTTTTCGTTTCTGAAATATTGAAAACTGTTCAGCTACAATAATGATACATTAAGAAATAATATACATACCGTCTTTCAAACACATATATTCATATATGGTCATTTCTTTATATCGGACACCATACAGCCGTAAATAAAATGTCTTGAGTGCATCCTAAAATAAAACATTTCCTTCTTTAGATCGTTGTCATATGCATATTGCACATAGTATTATCCCTGTCCCGAGTCAGACCCCCGACCCTAGTGGTATATGGACACGTTAAACGAGTTACTAAGCACATAGTATAGTATTAACTGTTACACCGTTTTTTGGTGCTTCAAAATACTGAATGGATTGATATTTTATAAAGTAACATTATTGTGACTAATTTAACTTGCTTGATGCACACATGGTCTTCAATCGATCCCCGTTGGTGGGACCATTGGGCTACTCCTCGCTCTAGCCAGTGTACCACGACTGGTATATGAAATACCATGGTATATGCTATTCTGTCTGTGGGATGTTGCATATAAAATACCCCTTGCTACTAATGTAAATATGCAGTGGGTTTCCTCTCTGGGACTATATGACAGAATTACTAAATGTTTGACATCGTATAGCCAAATATAAATATTAGGGAGATCATAAGCACATTCGGAAAATATTGAACGAGGTTAAAACTACAGGAGGTGTTTTAATGACTATATAAAGTAGCAATATATGTGAATCAATGGTCCAGACTTATATAAATAAACCAAGATTTCACATACTAGCTTTAAACATACATTGATTGTTTCAGTGTGGTTAGTGTTATGGTCTACTAAACGTTTTCTAATCAAGTTATTTTATAAAATAACACTTGGCCGTGAGTGACTAATATCAAATCTGATTCCTGTAAATTTCTTTGGCCGTGTACACATGCGTTTGTCATTTTAGTGAAAATAGTATAGAACAGGATACCGTATTGACGTGCCTTTATCCAATTAAGGTTCAAACACGTTTTGTTGAAGAAAACATTTCCTAATCATAGACTGTGTTGATGACATGCAGCATGGTTAGAGAAGACACTTAACTTTCATGATCACTTAATAATACAATGACTGTTTTCACAGAACGTAATGGATAATAGTTCGACAGCGTCCTTAGACAGGACTCGAACCATGGATCAGCATTTGAGAATCCATCACTTTAACAACAGATAGTAAGAACATTCCAACTGACGGCTTTCATTGGGACTTTCTGCACAAACTAGTACACTTATTACCTTTAAAAAATGTCTGATGATGTCACTTTATGCATATATAGTACTTTGAATGTTTTAGTGACTTTATTGTTGTTCTATATAGTGTGAACAAACGTTTAGGTATATAACAATAGAAAACAAACCAAGTTTCAAAGTATTGCTATGTTTTGATGAATTATACATATTGGGTGTATCTGTGTGTGTGTGTGTGTGTGTGTGTGTGTGTGCGTGCGTAAGTGTGCGTGTATGTGCGTGTCCGCGCGCGCGTGCGTGTGTGTGTGTGTGTGTGTGTGTGTGTGTGTTTAATCTATATGGTATGTTTATGAAAATAATATGTGTTTAACATAGTATAGTCGGGGTAAGAGATAATATATGATGGAACATATATATGCTCACATACAAAATCAGATATTGTAACACATCTTAATACATTTATGTCATAAAGGTACAATAAAGGTATATCATTACTGACTTTTCTCACACACCCTTTGTGGAGAACACAATGAACCATTTATGATTATTGTTATCAATTGTCAATAGCATGCATGTGTACTATACGTTTATATGTATACTATTGGCTGCTTCTAGAAGTTCATCTGATCGACGCAACCATATCATCCAATAAAATAAGCACAATCGACATCGATTGCTCTTTGACGTATAAATTATAAGTTACTAGCAATTAAAAATAAATTTCTCTATCACGCATAGTTGGAGAAGACTCTACATTTATCTTAAACCTGTTTTTCTAGGATATGTCAGCAATTATTTCATGTCCGTTAGATACCAGTGCCATTTATGTTACAATTTGTATCCAAATCGTGTTCACTTGCTTGGTAGTATGAAACAAGTTGTAAGATAAATGGTATCATACCTTGATAATTCCATTCTATGTTCTGGGGACAATAATTGTATTTAAAGAAGAAGATAAATGGTATTTAGTGTCAACTCACGTCGTATTATCTATATAAAGATATTTGGAACAGTGCCCTTCTGTTATACCACTTCCACCGCCTATGTACAGTTGTCATTAACTATAAGACAAAACTGAATTTGATGAATATAATTGTATTCATGACAAATTTAATAAAACCTAATTTTAGAAGTAGCATTGTTAACAAGCTTTTACTTACATGTAGCTAACGATATATTTGTACAGTTTAAAATGGCTTTTCGTTCATATAGACACACGATTTGTGTTCATATGTAGCTTATATGTTTTTTTCCACGATGTTTCACTTCTTGTACATGAATACATTTTTTTTTACTAATTACTTATATGTACATTATATAGTTTACACATTATTATTACTGATTGCAAACTGGTGCATGTTTTGCTGTGGTGTTTTGTTTTTCCTTGTAATCAGAAATCATTTCTTTGATTTATGGTTTCCATTAATTATCAATATGTCTCAGCTTATTGGCTAGATCCTACACCTACAAGTGATATTAAAATATCAGTCGGTATAACGGATATTTTCGTTTGAAAAACAATGCTATTATTTTATTTTGTGGAGCTTAATCAAATTTGATTCTATCAGGACATTGTATGGTATATCTGTATAACACGTAGTTTATTCTTTAAAACAGAAATCTGAGTCTATGCTTATCAAACTTTAGTCTAGACTCAAATATTCCATGACGTCACACGCATGAAATATGTATGACACTGACTATGCACATTTTATAAGCGCCACCTAGTCATGTCTGGTCATGAAAAATGTATTTTCGAATATAATTTATTTCTGAGTATAAAATATAATATTTGAATTAGCATTTTTTATTAGCATTTTTAACGAGCTTTTATTTAGCTAACAATATAGTTTCCATTAGTACAGACACACGCTTTGTTACGACGACGACTGCCGATTTGTACTTTATTATATTAATGCAAAATAGCATTAATTACTTACTGTATGGTTTACATATTAGTTTAATGAACACCAAATGATACAGGAGCGAATCCAGAATAGGTCATTGGGATGTGTGTTACTTCTCGAAAGCAGCAAATGACTTAATACAGTTCTAGCCTACGGCCAATGTATTATCGAGTGATTTACTTGTACTTTGGGTTGAACACCATCCAAATATAATATTCTGGATCCCACCCTCAATATGCATGTTATAGTTTAACAGCAGCCAGGGATTACCAAATAGATTGTTTACCAGAAATGTCATAATATGTTTAATGATACTTAATAAGCATGTCATATTGTATTTTATTGTCCAAAGATAACAACCTAATTTACCTACAGTTTGCATTTCATTAATTGCAACTTATTTTCGTGTTTATATCCAGTTATGGTTCAAGCACGCTGCTATAGGCAAACATGAGCTATCTGGGTTGTCTGCCCAGGACAGTGGGTTAGTGGCTAGTTAGTTAGTGAGAGAGAAAGAGAGTGTAGTGGCCTTACACCTACCCACTGAGCCCTTAAGAACTCGCTCTGGGTTCTAGACGGTACCGGTTGCGAACCCTGTTGCTTTCAGCCTGTAGTTCGATTGCGTAACCACTGCGCCGCCGAGGCCGGCTGCTATAGTTTTACACAATTTCGTAAACAGTACAGCACATACCACGGTCTTTGATACAGCAGTCGTGGAACGTTGGTTGGACTGGAAAACAAGTTGGTCAAAGGCCGTGGTATGTGTTTTTGTGTTTGTGGGAAAGTGTGTAAAAGCGATCCCTTGCTGCATAAGGAAACATGTAGCGGGCTTCCTCTTATCACTATGAGTTAGATTACCAAACGTTTGACATCCAACAGCCAATGGTTAATAAGTCAAAGTGCTCTAGTGGTGTCATTAAACAAAACAAACTTTAATTTTAACTCTTTTATTTGAGAGCGCTACCTAGTGGTTGTACTCACATAGAGGAGGAGATAACCAGACAACCTCTACAATAGACCCTGTCCATATCGCTGCGTTTTGTATGTGGGGGAAAATTCGAACTACAGATTTATGATGTCAATGGATGTACATATCAACATAAACAAGATGCAAGAAAGAAAGCAAGAAAGAAATGTTATATTTAATGACGCGCTCAACACATTGTATTTATGGTTATGTGACGTTAATTATGGCTAATACTGAAAGGAAACCCGTTGTCGTCACATCATGGGCTACTATTATCGATTAGCAGTAAGGGATCCTTTATATGCACCATCTCACAGAGAGGGTAGTACATACCACAACCTTTGATATACCAGTACTGGTGCACTGGCTGGAACGAGAAATAATCCAATGAGCTCGCCGACGGGGATCGATCCCAGAGCGACCGCTCATCAAGCGGGCGCTTTACCACTTGGATACGCCCTGCACGCAGAAACAAAGCACATCGCTTTATTAATTATCGGCTATTAGATTGGATGTGTTTGAGGACACCTCCTACTCTTTTCCACCAGCAGCAAGGGATCTGTAATATGGACGATCCCTCAGACAGGACAACACATACCACTGTTTTTGATATAGCAGTCGTGGGGTACTTGTTTGGGACAGGAGAATATAATCAGAGAATGGAAGAAGGAAATGTTTTATTTAATGCCGCACTCAACACATTTTATTTACGGTTATATGCCGTCAGACATACGGTTAAAAAAACATACATATATTGAGAGAGAATTCCCGCTGTCGTCACTCCATGGGCTAGTTTTTTTCGCTTAGCAGCAAGAGATATGTAGTATGCACCATCCCATAGACAGGATAGTATATACCACGGACTTTATTAAACCAGTTGTGGATCTCTAGTTTTATAATGACCCGGACCAAAACCACAGAAGCTGAGTCAGGCACTATAAAAATTTAGAGCATGGTCTATGTCTTCTGCTGTCAGATATGTAGTTCGCGCCAGCACAGACGCGTTTTGTCACATTAGATTCAGTTTCAGTGTGTTTCTATGTTTAACTTGTACCATACTAGACAGACCCTAAAATGGATGCTCGCCCAACGGACGACCTTTGTAAAATTCTTAGGAGCCCTTAGCTAATAAAGGTCGTCACGGGCAACTGCTCATTTTCAACCCTGCTATTAATGGCGGACTGGAATTAAAGTTGCATGCACAATTTAAAAAAAAAAAAAAAAAAAAAAAAAAAAAAAAAAATTAAGCTTGAGTTTATATGATGTAATATTATTACCTTCGTGTGTTTCGGTATCATCAGTATCATATGTTAGAAATGCAAACAATGTATTATGATATTGACGATATCCCAAAATACTTTTTAATAACCTTTATGTATGTGCTTGTGTGTTGACATCTGACCTCCTCCATAATGAAATGCAATTTAACCTAGTACAAATATTAAGAAGCACATTGAATGTACAGACAATGATATTCTAAACAAGAAAATATATTTAATGTGTATGTTTAATGGTATAAATGCAGCAAACTCAGGAATGTCCCTTTACAGTTTCCACAGACAGGACAGCATGTACCTTTGATATCCCAGTCATATGGCACTTGTTGGGATCGAGAC